>PVIC010017025.1:0-33223 GCA_004025085.1 Thryonomys swinderianus
CAATAAATGCTGGCAAGGTTCTGGAGAAAAAGGACCTTCTCCACTGTTGGTGGGAATGTAGACTAGTACAACCATTATGGTGTGGAGATTCCTCAGAAAATTAGGATTAGTGATCCCATTTGACCCTGCTATTCCCCTGCTGGGAATATACACAAAAGAATTACAAGATTCATATCACAGTGACCTATGTGCACCTTGTTTACTGAGCAGCTCAGTTTGTGATAGCTAAATCTTGGAAACAACCCAAATGACCATCAACACTAGACTGAATAAAGAAGATATGTTTTCATACACACACACACACACACACACACACACACACACACATATATGTATATAATGGGAGTATTACTCTGCCATAAAGAATGATGAGATTGAATCATTTATACTCAAATGCACATACCTTCAGGACATACTCATAAGTGAAATAAATAGGTCACAGATGTGTAAATATTGTATCTTCTCCCTGGTATTAGAAACTGAAGTTGTAAATGAGTTCTAAATGCATGACAGATACTGTGAAATAATAAATATTCAAAGGGAAATGGAATTTAGGGATAAGTAATAACAGGAAAGAAAAAAAGTCAAAAAAAAAGCAAACAAAGTTTGTGTACATAGGTGAAGGAGGTTGAAAGGTGGGTAGGGAAAGGGAAAAAAGGAGAATTAAGTAAAATTATATACTGGTATAAGTTCTCAATGTTGAGCATAATCTTACCCTATAATATACCAATATAAAAAATAAGTAAAAAAAATTAAGAGTAAATAAATGATTCACAGAAAGCACTAAAATAGGACACTGATTAAGATCAGTCCAGAACAAGGCCTTGAATTAGGCAAGTAAAAAATGCAGACTTATCCAAAGATTCTAGTTAGTAAACAAGCTGAAAACTCAATTTTGGAAACATGCTGAAAACTCAGTTTGAATATCAGTTTGACCGTCATGAACAGACCCAACATTAAGAGTTCAAATTAGTAGCTGGGCCTGGTGGCTCACGCCTGTAATCCCAGCACTCGGGAGGCAGAGGCAGAAGGATTGCTGAGTTCGAAGCTTGCCTAAGCTACATAGTGAGCTCAGAGCCAGCCGAACTACAAAGCGAGACCCTGTCTCAAAAAAAAAAAAAAAAAAGAGAGTTCAAATTAGTCACATCCTACTAAATGAATGATTCATTCACTGGTACATGAAAAGTTATTTTGGAAGAATATTCTAAAACATAATTCCAACACCAACCATATCAGTTCAAAAATCAACTATACAAGCTGGGTATGGTGGCTCTCACCTGTAATCCCAGCACTCAGGAGGCAAAGACAGGAGGATTGCTGAGTTTGAGGCTTGCCTAGGCTACATAGTGAGCTGAGAGCCAGCCTGAACTACAAAGTGAGACTCTGTCTCAAAAAAAAAAAAAATCAACTATATAATAAGGACTTTTCAGTATAAAACAAATTTTAATAATATATAAATTTGACCTCCTGGATAATTATCAACCACATTTTTAAACATGGAAAAATAAGGCAAATTATGATTTCAGGATATGTTATTTCATAAATTGGTTCACAACTGTAATTCCCAAGTTTCTAGGAACTTCTCATGAGGTAAATGAACACTGACACTCCACTGTGACTTTTACCACCATAGTAACATTTTATTTATTATTCACATGTACTAACTTTATTTTGGAATACATGATTTACCTTATATGCCTGTCCTCTTGAAAATGAATATTACTGTTTATATGATAACAAATATCCAACAAGTAATACTACTTTTGCTCTGCTATTCGTTCTAATCATGCTTTTCCTTTATAGAACATGAATATTGAAGCTCTGTTCTCTCATTCTTTCTTTTGTTATTTTTCTCATGGCTTATAATCCTTTTAAGAACTAGTTATCTGGAGAGATCTTTTGTAGAATATAGGTTAATAATATGATAAGAGTTTCAGGATATGGAGAATCATAAAATTTTAATCATTTAACCAAAGAGAAAAACGAAACCTATAAATCTGCACTGAGTGTTTAAACAGGAATGTGATAAACATCCATGCAAGATACCACAGAAAACTCTTGTATAACAGATAACTAATTCCTAAACACAGGCAAGGTGAGTCATTTCTAAGACTCAATGATTTACTCTATCATTATTTAAAGTATATATAAATAAATTCTTGCTACTCATACATATAGTACTTATAGTATACTTATAATAGTACTTATAGTATACTTATACATATAGTACTTATAGTATACATATAGTACTTATACACCTACCATTGGTACAAATATTAAGTTGGTGCAAGGTTTGGGAAATGTAATTAGACAACGATCTTCAAGAGTCTTTGAAACTTCTTAACTTTTATGTAGTTAACTGCATTCACAGACTATCTTTAGGGATATTCAAGTTTAAAATTTATTGCCACTATATAATAAAAACTCTACCAACAAAGAAAAAAAAAAAAGTCCTGGTCCTGATGGCTTTTCTGCTGAATTCTACAAAACTTTCAAAGAAGAATTAATAGCAATACTTCTCAAACTGTTTAATGAAATTGAAAGCAAGAGAACTGTACAAATACAGTACCTGACTTAACCTTTAGTAAAAAAGTAGACCAAAACTGAATACCAATTTTTTCTTAATGAATAAGAATGTATCTTCCATTTTATATGTTAAAATTTCTATAATGAATATATTTCTTTTAAAATCAGATTTAAAGTAAATATAATTTTTAAGGAGGTTAGTTTTCTCTGCTTAGAGAGTATATAGCATGCTTGAAGTCTGGCAACACAAGAGTTGTGGCTGTCTCACTGAGTTTTCGACAAGTCTTTCACCTATTTCTGTTGGGCACAGGAGTGCTTACTAGTCTACAAGGATGAGATCCCAGTCAATCCAGGAAAAGCTACACCAACAGGAAATCATGCTGGCCCTTAGGTTCACTGTCTAACAGACCATCATCTCAGGTAAAGGGAAGAGTAGAATTGACTACCAACTTTCCTAGTGTAGATCTAAATGTCCCTGAAAAAGTTTCCCTCCAGAGGTGGGTTCTCATCAAAAGTGGCAGGTTCTTGAAGCAAGATGCTACATTCTCTTCAGCATTTCTCATCAGCAAGTATATGGTGTGGATATATCCTACCATTGGGAGGGTGGGCTTGATCACATCATCTCCACTTTTTTCTGTAATTCATATTTTTGGGAAATGTTTCTCTCAAGCCTCTCCAACCAACATTAATACTGACTAATAAACCCTGTTTGAACCAAACACTAGAGCAATTGTCAAATGTGATTTTTAAAAAACCACTACTTGTAGCATTCATTGACAGACATTTTACAACAAAGAATTTTCCTTCTCTTTCATTTGTTCACAGATACCACTGCTAATATTTGTTTTGCTGCTCAAACTGCTCAAGATTTGGTCTGTAAAAGAGACCCTTTGAGCTTTGTGAAACTTTTTTACTTGGTCCTACTGTTTTAAGTACTTCCTTGCTTTTTAGCCCAAATACATTTTCCAGGTTTCTCTGTGCACACCAAGGAATAAATCAACACATCAAGAAGCACTGGTTTCCATTTTCCCATAGGACAGAATTTATAAAACAGAATCTAGACACTTAGCATGCTTGTTGCTGATGGTGATTATCGGCTCCCAGCCTTCTGTATATTTTTTCAATAGCCACCAATATGTACACATATTTCAAAACCATAAATTTGCAATAATACTCCAATTCCATTCTAATACCTTGAAGTTTTTAATCTTCCATTTTCCTATATTTATAAATCCCTTACCTTTCAATGATAAACCTAGTTCCTCTTATCCTTAATGCATTTACTTATTTGTTCAATCCCTTGTATGTGACCAATTTACCAAGTATGCTGGCTGCATCTGTAGCTCTCCTTCTGGCCCCATAAGCCACAGCCTTGTCCCCTCCTCAGCCCTGCACCTGCCACTGCCCCAAAAGGAACGAAAGAGGGGAGACAAGGAAGAGCTCATTTTAAAAACAAAAAGAAACTACTAATTCTGACCAGAAAACCTGCTCCTCTCTGAGATGTCTATTTCCTAGTAAATATTACAGTTCACCCCATATTAGTTATTTTTCCCTCGTTGCTGATACAAAATAACTAACACTCAAAGTTAAAGGGGGAAAGGTTTATATGCCTTATAGTTCATAGAGGTTTCAGTTCATAATCATCTGGCCCCTAGATGGGCAGTAGAAGGGCAACAGCTCATGGCAGGAGAAGACAGCAAAAGCAACAAGATACCTTAACAAAGTGTTCCTGCCCCTATTATCTTATTCAAACTTCTTATAGTAGGTAGCACTCACATCCTCAATCCTGGTGTTCTCAGATATAGCACTGCACCAGGAATAGCACACTCTAGATTCAACCACCTCCAATACACCTACCTCATTTGCACAAGGCTTTGGAGGGACATTTAAACACAAGCCATAACAACCTCACTGCTCAGATCCAAAATCTAGAGTGCCTCTCTAGCTCAGTTCCACACTCATTGCCTGGACCTTCAAACCAAACCTGATTCCTACCACTTCTTATCTCCTGTCTATAGCCCAAACAGTCATCATTTACATAGATCGCCACATGTCTGCTACATTCTCTTATGCAGGATGGTGATCTATCTATTCAGACAGGAACTGCAGCACTTAAAAAATCCAAATAAGGGGCTGGAGGGTTAGCTCAGTGGTTCCGGCGCCTGCCTTGCAAGCGCAAGGACCTGAGTTCGATCCCCAGTAACCACATGTAATGCTGGGCGTGGTGGCTCACACCTGTAATCCCAGCACTCGGGAGGCAGGGACAGGAGGATTGCTGAGTTCGCAGCGGCTTGCCTGGGCACCATAGTGAGCTCAGGGCCAGCCTGAACTACAAAGCGAGACCCTGTCTCCAAAAAAAAAAAGCAAAAAAAAAAAATCCAAATAAGTTCACAGCTCTTCACCACTCAAAATTCTTCATGGGCTTCCTTTACTGCTACAATAAAAAAAGACTCTACACATGTATTATAAAGCTTTTGGATCACTCTCCACAACTTCCTCTCTTTCCACTCTTCCCCAAGTAGACTAGCATCCAGCCATCCAGATCTTTCTCCTATTTGAGACTCTCCAAGATAGTAGTATGCCTCAAACTCTCTGAACTGCCATCCCCTTCCCTAAGCTGCCCACCAACCCACCAGATGAGTTCTTTCCCATTGAATGTCACCTAAGGGGCCTTCCTTGACCACACACCATCCCTTCAACTCCCTCTTTACACCCTACTTTATTTCCTTCACAATACTTAACTTCATTTATTTATTTACTTTTGAGATAGGGTCTCACTTAGTAGTTCAGCCTGGCTGAGCTCACTATGTAGCCCAGACAAGCCTCCAACACACAGCAATCCTCCTGCCTCTGCCTCCTAAGTGCTGGGATACTTAACTTTAGTATGTGTTTCATTTATTTGCTTATCTTATACCCCCCCAACTAGAACATAATTCTTACAGAGGTATCTTATTCATTATAGAATTCACTTTACTTATAACATTTGGACATTTAAGATTAAGTACTTACTAAATTGACACAGTCACAGAAATATGTATATAGCAAAATTCATAAGAGAATTATGATCATCTGAGCATATGGAGTGACTACAAATGCCACAATAGCAAGGTTACTGACCACCAGCAACATCAACAGCAGACTGTAAAACTACAGATGTCCCTTTTAGTAATGGAAATTACAGAATATTGAACGGAAGACAGATTTATAACAAGTTTACTCACATCTTACTCTGTAAACATTATAAAAGGTAAGCAGAGAATCTCAAAAAGCCTTTCTAAGCTTCCCAAAGGACAGCTATCTTCATAATCTTATAAAAATATATCTAAAAGAAAGTTCAAAAATGCATACTCCAGTGGTTTGTATATGATCAAGAATGAAAACCAACAAAATAAAAGACCATCCCTGGCTCTTTGCAGCTATGAAATAAAGCAAAAAGAAAAAAAAAACAGAACTGGTGCACAAATGAGACAGATTATGGCCTGAAGGAAAACTTGACAAAAATAAATGAGCCTGCAGGAAACAATCATGATGGTGAAAAAGAGAAATGAAAGTAACCACTTCATCCAGCATTCCCAAGCAAAGTAATGAAGGAAAAACAACTAAAAATGAAATTTCACCCCATAACAAAATATGATGAAAAAATATATGTGTACATACAAATGACACATGCCTTCACATTACTATATATGGAAAGTAGGTGATATAAAAAGGGGGGTGATAAAATTCCAGTCTAAATCCAAGAATTACATGAAGCTTATATCAAGTGATACACGAAAAAGCTCACCTTAAAATTTTTTCCTAGCTGGGATATAGCCAGGGCTCTTACATAGCATTCATGGGACTTGGTTCAATCTCCAATATCACAGGGAAAAAAAATTCTCATATATAAAAAATATTTCCATTTTACATATGCAACATAATATGTTCATAATAAAATCCACAGTAACCTTAAAATGTAAAGGAAACTCTATGAAGGCCAAAGTACGACACTTGAATGCAGGAATATATTATTTCATTAATCTCTATCCCAATCTAAATTTATTTAAGATCTTGACAAAATCCTAATTGTGTTTAAGTGATTAAAATTACAATAAGACAAATGATTACACTACAACTGATGATCTTTAATTGATCAGAGAATAAGAAGTTAGGGAATCCTGCAGCCAAAAGAAATTGTTTACAAACCATCCAAGCTGGGACCTAATGGGACTCATGGGGGAAGTTGTTAAGGATCAACTTTAAATAGGCTTACAAGCTGATATCACCTATCCAAAACAATTCCTTCATTAGAAATGGGACTCTACCCAAGGGGAAAAAAAGACATTTTTTTTTCAGAGAGGAATTCTGACCTAAAAGAGGACTTTGCAATCAGAAAGACATGCTCCATATGGCAGTCAAGATTACACTTTCCAGGTTAGTGATGGTAGAAGTCTACTGAGCTCAGTTCTGCACTCTAGGTGGCTGACCATACTTGGAGATTACTGGGAATGGTGCCATAAGCATCCCAAAGACAGGACAAGGAAGAAGTGGAGCAAACAGGTTCTTCTCCATGTAAGGAGATAACTACCCTATGTTTAGCTGCTAGATAAAGAGGAAGCAGAGCAGAAAATGATCTACTGTTTCCATGGCTTATATCCATGGAGAAATGATAGTCACCCATGTGGGTTTACAGAAGCAATTCCTCTATCTCTTGTGAATAGGAGACTCTACTTCTGCTCACAAGCAGACAACCACATGTGAAGAAAATACACAACCACACGGACTTCTCTACCCTTGTACACAAGCACACAAACCTCAAAGAGCCCCTCCCTGGTTACTAGGCACTCCTTCTGGTCTGTGCTCTCCACTCTCCCAAATGACTACCACATGCCCCTTTCCTTAAACCTCATGCACCTCCCTTTCCTCATTATTAGAAAGTGAAATTATTCCCGCTCCTCTGGAAAATACCATACATCCATGAGAAGAGCCCTGCCAAGGACTCCTCTCCTCAGCTCCCCTGCTTGTCTTGGGACCTGCACGTTCTACCCTCTGTTTTATTGCTGCAGATAAGTTGAACTTTCTCCCATTCAACCCCAAAACCCTCCTGTGGACACTAAAAAAAGAGCATTATTCCTGCCATTCTTCCGTCCCTCTTGCTACCATGACCTTCCCCATTCGCACTGGATTTTCCCCTCTCAGAGCAAAGGCTCTCCACTAAATTTTTTAAGGCCACTCTAGAAAACCTTCACTCCCTCCTCCAACCACCATCATAACACATGGTACATAAGAACTGTTGGTCATTCTCCTATTTTGTTCTTCCTACTGTCTTTCATATCCATTCCACTTAAGTTTTCATCCATCTCGCTTCCACTAAACTGGCCTTCAACATCACCAATAGAATGTGAAGGCTGGGTCTAAGGTCTGGTGTCTGCTCACAGAATCAGTTTCAGTCCGCACAAGATCAAACACCCCTTATCTTTCCTTTCCCTCCAAGATGCCAAAATCCTGGTTTCTTCCTACCATTCCTGCAGACCATCACAGGCTCCTCTGCCTGTTCCTTTGGCCTCCCTGATTGCTAAACGCTGAAGAGTTCAGTTTTCATTCAAAACAACTCTTTCTTTTTCCATCTACATTCATTCCTTTAGTGACTTTACCCATTCCTGTGGGTTTTAAACCTTTTGGTAGACAGAGGACTCCTTGATTTTGTCTTCTAATCTGGACTCTACAGAGCAAACCTCAGATTTGTACACATGATTTCCTTTTCAAAATGTCCTCTCTGGTAACTATCAGACAGACATCACAAAGTGAGTATGTATAAAACTGAGCTCCAGTTTCTTATCTCCCCAGCTGCTCTAAGTTTCCCCTTTTCAGTGTACAGAAATACAAGTTTTCAAGTTAAATATGTTGGAGTCATCCTTGGCTTCCCTTTTTTTCTATAGGCTCATGTGGATAGATATGCACACACACATATCCTGCCTACATCCAACCTGTCAATAAATCCCACTAGATAACTTTAAAATACATCCCCAAATTCTCCTGCCAGCTTTACTGCTACCACCTGATCCAACTATCTCATTGCTTTTGTTTGGAAATTTATCATTTAAATTGCCTAATTGAGCTCCTTGCTCCCATTCTGAAAAGTGTCACACTATTCTCAAAATGGCAACCACAGTAATTTTGTTAAAATTCAAGTAGGACCTTGTCATTTCTGCCTTGACTCTAAATCATCTAATGGCTTGTCCTCTCACTCAGATATGCTTTGACTGGCACAACATGAGCTGGTGCCCCTGACTTCATCTCATGTCTCAAGCAATTAATTTTGCTCTTCCTTCTTTCTGGAAAGTTCTCCCTTGCATATCCACTTAGTTCACTCCCTCCCTTCCTGCAGGGGTTGGCTCAAAGGTCATCCTCTTATGGAATATTTATTGGATGAACGAATCAATCAATGTTGACAATAAAGCCGATGTGCTCATGCAGGCCAGGCAAAGTAGGGTTCTAATCACTGTGACAGAATCACAGGGTGAGGGACAAGAATCTAGAACCACAGTTAATATACAGACAGTAAGTCATTTGTGTACAGCAGGGCCTGTTCATACAATCATAATAATATTTTTGCCTTTTAAGTACAAATGCACAACCATAAGACTGCTTGGTAAAGATGAAATTAGAACAAAGACACTGAAATTATATGGTAGAATATGAAAAAATATACATCCTAGTTGCCCTATAGTTTTACCGATCAAAGGGTAACCTTGAACTGATGCTAGGCTGACAATGTTATTGGGGCCATAGAAAATAAAAGCAGAAATGAAGAACAAGCATTTTAGAAGCCACACTACAATTTGACCTTGCTTTGACAGGTCAGTGGAATACTCTGGTTAATTACAGTATATACTAATTTGACCCTCCTGTAATATGAACTCTACAGCAGTCATGTGCAGAAAGAGCATGACTTAACTTATAATCAGTTATTACTCTAAAAAAGAAAAAATAAAACAAGACTAGTCCTTCCTCATAGATTATTAAAGAATCACTCCTATGAAGTTATCTTTTCAGTGTCTAAAATACAAGCATTTACTACTTCTACAAAATAGGTTTTCATTCCATCTTAATTCAAATTCTATTCACCTACACCCATAATCACTTGGAATTTGCAAATTTTAAAGTTTCTCTTCTTTTCTCCTATCTGGTGATGTAGATAGCTATACTTTATCCTAGTGAATACATTATAAAAAAGTCTTATCAGAAATCAAGCCTATGTTTGGTATACAGATTCTGTTAAACATTCCATGTACTCTTATTTTTTATACCATCTCAGCTTTCTGGTATCCTCAGGACAGTTTCCTTAACATTCCCATATAATTACCTGTTTCATTACCTGTCCTCTCTAATGGACTCTAAGATCTATAAGAGCACATACCATGTCTAAGTCAGTTTATCCTAATACCTAGAATAGTTCTTTCACAGTAATTACTTAATAAACATTTATTGGACAAATGGATACATTGATGAATTCATCTTACAGAGGTAGGTGAACCATGGGTAGAAGAAGAGATGGAGGCCCTCAACTGGCAAAGAGAGTACAAATTTCATAAAATAATAGGACACAAGGCCATATATAAAACATCAAATGAGCTTTGTTCAACATTAGACAAAGCTGATGAACAGAAGTGGATTCTAAAAGGGAATGCCAAAAAAAATTAAATCCAGTCAGTTATAATAACAAGCACAACAGTTTCCTTTGAACGAATATGTTTGCTCCAACATATTCGCAAACATTCCTTGTGCTTTTTCTAAAGCAATGAGGATGGTGCAGTAGGGAGGGGGATGCATGTGGAGACAAATACATCATTTCCTCTAGAGCAGAAATGATTCCTGTCTAATTTAACATCTCTATGTTCCCTTTCTGTTTTTTGACTTGATAAAAAGAAAGTTTCATACCACTGCAAATAAAGTCTTGTCGTTAACAAGAGGCATACATTACTTCATATCTGATATTTCTGATTTCTGAGCATTTTATGTTTTATTCCTTCTCTGGAAAGTTCAAAGTTCCCAGACCTGCTCTCACCTTACTGAGGAGGAAGGCCTTCCTGCACACACTCAAGCACACTACAAATGCTAGAATAAGGGCATGTGTTGCATTCTACAGGGGATGGGAAAAGGACTCAAGGCTAATGGGGCTCAGTTAAACCCTGAAAGATTAAGTAGGCATTTATCAGGCTAACAATTTGGAGAAAGTCACTTTCATTCACTAATCCAACATGAATGAAGACCTGCTAGGGGAGAAGTACCTCTTCAGCATCAGGCGTGTTACCATCAGGGCCAGTGGTAAGCTTTACACCTATCCATGGGCCTCATCCCCACCAGATGAGAAGCTGTACTGGTGCAGCATCATCTCTTGAATTCAGTATGTACCACATGCCTCCATGCACAGAAGACAGTCAAAACTAAACTGGAAGAAAATAAACTTTTTCATTTGGTGGCTCTTTAATATATAAGCCATTCTAGTCAATTGCATTTAGTGTTTTTTATATTTCAGTCCTTCGAATTTTGTCAAAAATACACAAATGTTGTGATTTCTAAGGTAAATATACCTGTTTTCTCTCCTTTATTTAATCCAGAGATCTATATCACCTGTCTCATCAAATGTTAAAGGTTTACCGATCTAACACATTATATTAAATTACAAATTTCCCTCAAAGAAGGATTTTATAAAACTATTATCTAAGTCCTGTACAGTGTAATTAAATAAGTCAAACTAGCCCTTAGGGACCTCTTACTCTAAAATGAAATTTGAGAGCCAGAATGCCTGTAACCTTTACTGAAGTCATGTCTATAATGGTCCTCTGAACTTAAACTAATCAGATCTCCAAAGAGCAGGCTATCACATTCATTGATGTATGTACTTATGAATCTCACCCCAACAAAAAAAGATCAATATGAAAATTATGTTAAAACAGGATCATGGTTTTTGAAGGGTAGGTGAACCTGAAAACTAGAACTGTAGTGATGCAGGGTTAGGACAGCATCTCTGCTGCTTTGTCAGCCTTTCCACCATCCTGCGGCAATTTTGAAGTGGACAGAAAACAAGCCTTCCAACGATCAGTCTAGCTGTCCCCAATCATCAGTCACTGATTTAATAAACATCAGGGCTCTTGCTCTCACAGACAGTCCCACATCAAGCCCAGAGGGCATCAGATAATCACAATTTCTGCATACAAGAAGCACCAAGTACTTATTTTATGCCAGATACATGTTATCTCCCTAAAATCCATACATATACTTATCAAGAACATTATTCAGTTTAGTGTAGGCTGTGTATCTAAAGTTCTTTCAAATAACCTCTAAGGCTGGAGTTTGGCTCAGTGGTCCCACCACATACCTCACAAGTGCAAGGTTAGGAGTTTGAACCCCAGACCACCAAAAAAAAAAAAATTTTTTTTTTTGAGACAGGGTCTCACTTGTAGTTCAGGCTAGCTCTGAGCTCACTACGTAGCCCAGGCAAGCCTCAAACTCAGCAATCCTCCTGTCTCTGCCTCCTGAGTGCTGGGATTACAGGCGTGAGCCACCACACCCGGCAAAAAAAAAATTTTTAATCAAATTATTTCTAAGTATAGCCATCACGATGGGGGTACAGAATAAGAATTAAAGACTAGAATTTTGCTTCTATTTATGTCAGTGTCATGCTGGATGATCCTGATAAAAGAATTCAGATTTCTGAATCTTAACTCTTCATATTCAAACAGACTAATTAGTTCTTTCAGTGCTGAAAGAGTTCAGAACAGTACTACCTGACAGGTAAGCAAACCACTTAAGATTCTGACACAGGAAAAATGTATACCATTCTTAACACTATCACAGCCTGAGACTTACTGCATGCAGTAAGATCAAAAGATGATATTATTAATGAAGGGGTTAATGAAATAGACACTTAAAGGTTACGCTTTAAAATGATAAAAAAAAATTACACAGTCAACATTAAGATTACCTGAGGAAGAAGGTACCTGATGATGATGGTCCACTTTACTCTATGCTCACCAGTCCTAACCCCACTCTCTCCATTGCCCACTCATCTTGTGTAGCATCACCAGACTAATCTGCACAAAACATTCATTTCTCTATATTGCTCTTACTCAAAAACTCATTTTCTCATTTTACGAAATAATGTCTAAATTTCACTCCCTAACTTAATCTCTAAACCTTCTCCAACTGGGTATATTATTTCCTACTTCTCTGGTGAATATAGTTTCTCTGCTGTCATCTAAAGCCATCAAAACGATCTACACCACGTTTGTTCAAGCTGTTTTAACTGCCTTCTATAACTGCCGATCCTCAGAATACCAAAGTCCAAAGTAGTCCTAAAGGACCTTTTAGTATGCTTCCTCCTTTATAAAGAAGGCCTTTTCTCTTTTCCATCTTCACTAATTATACTGTCAATTTCCAAAAATACCCACATAAATGTTTATACAAGTTCCTAATTAAATTTCACAATTTATGTCTTAGGACTATATCCCTTACTATCCCTGAGTCCATTGCAATGGTACACAAATGAAAGAACTGTTTATATGTATGAGAACAAAGAGGCTTATGGTGGTTGGGGGAGGGGTCGACCCCAAAAGACAATTTGGACACTGAGAACGTATGAATACGTTACTTTAGAAGTCAAAGGGACTTTGCAAATGAAACAGGGAGAACATTCTGGATTGTCTGGGTCAGTCTAATCACAGGAACTCCAAAAATACAGACTCATGGCAGAAGGAAATGTGAAGAGTGCCTTCAGTGGGACTCCAGGTCCTGTTTCAGGAGAGGGACACATAGGAGAGGAATGCAAGTGGCCCAGAGAAGCAAAGACCAGGAGTGTTATCTTATAATAACAAGGAATGAAATTCAAGCAACCTAAAGGAGGTTTGAGGCAGATTCACCCTCAAAGCTTCCAGCAAATAAAGCACAGATAGGGCTGGAGATTTAGCTCAGTGGTTCCAGCGCCTGCCTAGCAAGCACAAGGTCCCTGGTTCCCCCCAGGAACCACATACAACAATACCGGGCATGGTGGCTCATGGCCACCAGCAATCAGTACCACATACCACAAATACCGAGTTTGGTGGCTCAAGCCTGTAATCCCAGCACTCAGGGGGCAGAGGCAAGAGGATTGCTGAGTTCAAGGCTTGCCTGAGCTACATTGTGAGCTCAGGGTCAGCCTGTACTACAAAGTGAGACCATCTCAAAAAAAAAAAAAAAAAAAGAGCACAGATGATCCTTGGATACCTTGATTTTGACCTTTTTAGAAACAAAGTACAAAAACCAGTTGAGTCTCAAACTTAAGACTTCTGGCCTACAGAGCACGAAATAAGAAAGTGTTGGCATAAAATGCTAAATTTGTGATCATTTATTGTGGCAGAAATAGGAAACTAATGCCCTGAAAAATATGTTTTTGCAGGGTCAAACAAGAAAGTAGACAGGACAAAATACCATTACAAACATGCTCTCCAAACACATGTGAGTCAAAGGATTAACACATCCACCAGAGCAGATGTAACAGTAGACCAGACAATATTTTATTAGGGAAAGACTGAGACTTTACAGTCCAGGTGAATTTTAGAGTAATCAAGTCAAACATTAGAACTATAGTACAAATGCTAAGACTATCTTACATGTTTCAATTGTTTTCAACATAAAGCAAAATACTCATATTAAAACTTCCAAACATTCAGGCAAAACATCCTTTTATGACCTAATGGGTTCTGTTAGCAGGATTGGAAGTATAAAAAACAGACTGGATGACAAAACACAGCAAGGTTAAAAAGCTACACAGAGACAATGACCATGGTATCATTATTATCATACTGGCAAGACAATCATTGAAGGACATTTTCACTTGCTTATCTGATACAAGGACAAAATATCATTCAAAGCAGTAACTTTTAACTAAAATAATTTTAAATAATATTTTTTCTCCAAATGCAGAATAACACACTAAATTAAAATCTTGGGGAAATAAAACCACAAATATAAAATCACCCACAATCCCAAATCCAGAAATAATCACTACTATTACTATCTTATTGGATGCTTTCTAATTATAGATATCTATTTTCCAATATATATGTCAATATCAATATAAAAAATAATACTCCTATAAAAATTAACATTTAGAAAGCTGCACATTATGTTTTAATCTCCTTACAAAATTCTATTATATGGTTCTCCTAACATAATAATTTCTATTTGTGGAAATAAACAGATTCAATATTTCTCATATTTTACATTTATTTTATGTACACTTATGGATATAACGGTAGCAAAATAAAATTCTGGCTTCATTATCATGGACTACATGAATCTGTATATGTTACTTAACATTCTGTGCCTCAAATTCTTTAATGTGTAAGTTAGGTACAACAACAGGAACCTAATTTTTAAAGTCATAGTGAGGCAAGATATTTTATGTAAAATCCTTAAAATAGTGCCTAGAATAAAACTGTGCCTAGTTAGAATAAATAGTGCCTAGGTAACATTTCTACCTGCCATTGTTATTTTGTAAAATGAATCTCAAGAAGTGTAATTACTGGATAGATATGCTCACAGTTTAAGAAATTTTAACTTTAAAAAAAATTTCTCCATAAAAAAAACAGTACAAAATAAATTACTCACCTCTGAGAAGAATATATTTTCCTGGTGTGTATCAACACTAGGTGTAAGTTCATATTATCTTCCCAATAAAAATTAAAAATATATAAACATAAAGATCTCACTGAAACACTTTAAAGATAAAGCATGTTTTGACAAGAAAGGACCTAAAACCTTAACGTGATAGCCAATTTCAACTGTAGTGTTCATAGTTATAATAGTGTCATTTAATGATGACCTAAAAGAAATCACAGGGATTCCCAGACATGCTGGGAAAGGGAAGCATTTTGTAACCATAAAATCCAAGATTGGTGGATTGTGCAAATTAAGAGTTGAGAGCTCTCTCCTAAGAGTGGTATCAACATGTACAATTTGCAAGCAACAGCTCAAGCAACAGTTTATAGGAGTGATTCTAGGACAAAAGCAGGCCCTGAGCTCACACAACGTGAAAGGTGACACCACTAGAGGAAGTACTGCCATTCTTGCAGGGAGCCTCGCAGTCAGTTCTTCCAGAAAAAGTTTAAACTAAACATGCACCTAGGCCCAAAAAGGGCTGTCACTCGGTCATGAACAATGGATACATTACTGGCTGCAGAGACAAGGTCACTGCCTTAAAACTCTGCCCCTGAGAAGACACCGGCAAAACTTACTCCTCCTCGCCTGCAAAAAATGTTTCAGGTTGTCAATGTCCATAGCTCCATAACTGATGGCTTTTCTATGTTCCCAAATTACAATAATGCAATGAATTACAGATAATGAATTTTTTTTTTGCTTTTTGAGACAGGGTCTCGCTTTGTAGTTCAGGCTGGCCCTGAGCTCACTATGGCGCCCAGGCAAGCCGCCGCGAACTCAGCAATCCTCCTGTCCCTGCCTCCCGAGTGCTGGGATTACAGGCGTGAGCCACCACGTCCGGCACTGTGGTATGCGGTGTTGTTGGTGGGCGTGTCTCCACGCCCAGCATTATATGTGGTTACCGGGGATCGAACTCAAGACCTTGCGCTTGCGAGGCAGGCACCAGAACCACTGAGCCAACCCTCCGGCCCCAGATAATGAATTTTTACAGAAGTATGTATTTTTCTGTAAATGGTTTTGCATCCATTTCTTTTAAAGCAAAAATGCCCAATACTAGATATATTCCACTTTGTTAATTATCAGAAAATAACTAAAATTCTTCACACTGAAATTCCATAAACTTTTCTAAATTATTATTTTTAAAAACTCATAATAATAATTAATCCATTCCAGGTAGTACATTTTTAGAACATTTTTCAAAAATACTATTAGTACACCAGAAAATTAATTCCTTCAGTGTGCATAGAAGTACTAAAAATACTTCATTTAGGAATGAGGAGAATGTTTTCACAAAATATCTGACAATTATTTCTTGTAACATAAAACCTTCTTTTAAGTTCAATATTTCAAAATCACTTATTAAACTTTAAATTACTAATCTATGATAAATCCAAATTATAAAAGTTAATTTTTGGTTTAAAGAACATGAAATAAGTATCACCCAATGGCTAGGTACACTTACCCATTGGGTGATACTACCCTTATTCAAGGAATCTGTGAGTGTACATGTATACATAAGTTTATAATACACATATAAGTATATATATATATAGTCTGCATTTTACAATATTGAGTATGTATGATCTATAAAATTATGTATGGCCAGGCGTAGTGGATCATGCCTGTAATCCCAGCACTCTTGAGGCAGAGGCAAGAGGACTGCTGAGTTTGAGGCTTGCATGGGTTACATAGTGAGCTCAGGGCTAGCCTGAACTACCAAGAGAGACCTTGTCTCAAAAAAAAATTATATATGGTATAGACATGTAAATGCATGCATATATAGGCTATATTTAATATACAGTAAATACTATACACACATTTTAAATATCTCAAAACTCAAAAAATCTTCTGAATTAATTAAAAGTTCTAAAATTGTCTTACTGTTTTTGAGCTATATGCAGTGAAGACAATGCTTTCTCATCTAATTCTAATGTAAAATATAATAGTAATAAAATACAATATATAGCCAGGCGTGGTGGCTCATGCCTCTAATCCCAGCACTCGGGAGGCAGAGACAGGAGGATTGCTGAGTTCGAGGCTTGCCTGGGCTACATACTGAGCTCAGGGCCAGCCTGAACTACAAAGCGAGACCTTATCTCAAAAAAAAATACAATATACAAAAATTGATAGGGAAGAAACAGCATGTGCAAAATTCTTAATTACATCACAAACATTTTCAAAGCTCAAAAATGTAAAATTTCAATTTTATGTCTCTTCTACATAGTTAAGAATATTTTTTATTTTGTCTCAATCTCTAAAAATTGATCAAAATAAGTAATTTTATGTCTAAAGACTATCACTAGGATTTTAAAAAATATATTATTTAAATTTAGTAGTAAAATGAAGTGAATTGAAAAACTGAAAAATGTATAAAGAAAATTTTATATCAACATTTCTCTTTGGCTAACTTTTTATGTAACTCTGAAGTGATTTCTACATACTGAAGCAGTGTACTGCTCCTGCAGGTCTAAATTCTGGAGGAAAAGGACTCTATATATTTTAAGAGTAAATTCTAGGTTACATAGGACACTCAATTTTATCAGAAACACAATGCTAAGCATATGTTACAAAGCATTTAACTGCATAATTTTCTTCAGTGAAATTATAAGAAATTAGAATTATGGGTTCCACAAATTTTTAGCCCTGACATTATCATATCATTGCCACTATAGATATTTACCAAGAACCCTGTGACCTGTGTTGAACAATGTCTAACACAATTTTGCACTCCTGAATGCTGCTGGTCAGAGATTTCTCACTTTCTGAATCCAATTTAAACTCAACAATAATGAATAAATTTTCTTCTTTTCCTAAAATGCAGAACTCTATCCTTCTAGGAACCATTCCTAGGAGGATCATAAGAGGGGTTAAGAATCAGTGTTCTTCTGCAGTCTTACTGTATGTTGTTCCATATGGGATGAGAGTTCTGGCCATTGAGACAAAGTGTTAAGTGCTGTGTGGTAGCTTCCAAAACCTCTTAAAAGATAGTTAACGTTTATGTGTAGCATACATCTCTCCAGTTCCCTTTACAGTTTTCCTGCATGCTGAAACACATGATATTTGTAAAGCAGGAAGTGAAGGCATACCAAAGCTCATTGCGAGAGTAAATGAGATCAAATCCCAGGACATGCACCAAATAATTACAGGGCCTCATATACAGACTTCTTGCAGGCTCCTGTGATGTGTGGAGGGAATAAAAGGAGACGATGACATTGAAATCACACTATCATGCCTCTTCACAGTAGCCCATCCTGTATTCAGGGTGTACTTTTTTATTCTGAATATATTTCCCTCTTTTTCACTCAGCCCAGTTTTGTTCTGCAGAGCCACTTTCCCCTTTATCCTTCACGTTCAATTTTTCAAATAAACTGCCACTCTTTTCACTTGTTTGTCAATTCTGTTTCAGATGGAAAGAAACCTGAAAACTGGCTCTTGAAAGAGGCTTCAGTCCCCAGAACCTGGTAACAGTTAGATCAGCATATCCAGCTAGGACAATGAGAGGACATGCTACAAATGGCACAGCCATGAGAAACATGGGACCTGAGTTGTAATGATGAAACTGCCACCCAACCCTGGACCTCCAACCTCTCTAAACTTCAGAAATAAACATCTTTGTTCAAGCCACATAAATTCTGCAGTCTAAAGCAACTAAAATACTGGTATGTAAATTACGTACAAATATATTTCTATTTTAACTATATTTTTTCCTAGTTTCATTAACAGACAACACCAATTAACACGTAAACCCAAACCTATGAAACAACAGAAGAGTACACACCATCATCTACTTTTATAAGATACAAATGTCCATGGGCAATCTCTTCCACCTACAGGCATATAAAAAAATCGAACTTCAGATTTAGACTAAAAGCATACAGTGAGTCTATGACTATTGTTTTGAATCATAAGTGACTTGTCCTTACTGCTCACTCCTCTTTCTGAAATATTAAGGCTTTCTGCATGCTGTTTGCCACAGCTTTACTTGTTGGCCATGTAAGTACTTTAAGTCTTCTTCAAAACAATTAAGTTCTACTTACTTCTATTGCCCTGAAACTTAAACATCACCCAAAAAGTTGATCTGATTTTATTTCCATCTCCATTCTGCCATAAGTACGGGATTTTGATGAGAATTGTATGAACCTTATAAATCAGTTTGGAAATAACTGACATTTAAACAACAATCTTCCTATATAATGCATACGTCTTTCTTCAAATCTTTATCATTTTTAGTGCGCCTTGATGAATATTTTTACCATCTTTCTGTACTTCAGTTTCTACATCTGTAAAACACAAATGGTCACACATTCTGCTGCACAGGGCTCCTGGCAGGATTTAATGAGGTGAGACGTCTGAATAACTAGGAACATTGCCTGATACAGAGGAAGCAATCGATCACTGTTAACTGCTATTTCCATTATTATTGAAAAGTAATCTCATAATAGGTATTAAGATTCTCAAAAGTGTTTCTGCTCTTCAAATCTAGAGACATCATTTCTGGTATGTAAGAAGAAAACAAAAACTACAGAGAAAGTTTTATTTATAATTATTCTAACAGCAATATTGTTTATAATTTTTAAAGAAATGAAAAATTTCTAAGAATAAGTAAATGTCAGGTATTCTGACAGTTGCTCAGTTCTTATAATCACATAACGCTTGTTTGTTTGTTTTTGAGACAGGGTCTCACTTTGTAGTTCAGGCTGGCTCTGAGTTCACTATGTAGCCCAGGCAAGCCTCGAACTCAGCAATCCTCCTGTCTCTGCCTCCCGAGTGCTGGGATTACAGGCATGAGCCACCACCCCGGCCCACATAACGCATTTTTAACAAGAAACGGTTTCATTGTGATGCCAACTGGGGAAAAAATGATCCACAAAATTAGTTTTACACAAAACCTCAGTTATTTATTTTATAAAAAAAGCACAAAAAGAAAATGATAGGAAGGACATTATCTTATTAACAGTGCTTGCTTCAAACACATTGTAAAGTGAGCCAATGATATTCCATTTGAGACAGCTATTCCCCTTCTAGATATCTTCTTGAAAGGGTTCAAGACACCATATTACAGGGATACATGAATACTGATGTTTAGAACAGCAAAATTCACAATAGCTAACTCTTGGAAGCAGTCTATGTCCATCATAGATGAAAGACATGCAGTAAAGTATTTACACACTAGGGAGTACTACTCTGTCATTGAGAAAGATAAATTTGAGTAATTAGTAGGAAAATGAATCCATCTTGCAACCACAATATTGTGAAATAAATCAGAAATGTAAGTTTAAATATCATATGGTTTGTTTTGTATGAGAAGCCCAATTGTAAGAAAGAATTAAATAGAGGATAATAGGAAGTAGGGAAATAGATCTTTCTGAAATGGGAAGGGGAAAGACAGATGGAAGGAGAGGTGGAGGATTAAGAAAGGGGATGAAAAAAGGAAGTAAGATGTGTTATGTAATGTACCAACTGCACATCAGAAATGTGAACATTATGTGCTACAAACATGTACTAATAGTAAAACTAAATAATACAATTAAATTTTAAAATGAACTAAAGATCTGAATAAACACTTCACCAAAGAAGATATAAAGATACAGTAGCAAATAGGCATGTGAAAATATACATCTTAAGTTATCAGGGAAACCCAAAATAAAACAACAACAACAACCACTCTACTGTTCCCCTATTATTATGACAAAAATCTAGAACACTGACAACACCAAATCCTGGGGAGAATATGGAACAAGACACTCTGATAGTGAAAATGAAAATGAAGGAAACATTTTGAAATAATTTTCAAAAAGGAAAGGCACAACCTCTTGCCAGGCATTTACCAAAAAGGGTTTACAGCTGGAGAATGTAACTCTTGCAACTGGGGCACATCTCGAAGATCGATTGGCTGTTTCCTCCACTGCTATGCATGCTTTAAACTTCTTCATTTCTACCACTGTCTAATATGTTTTTGCAAGAATGAGAGTCTTCTGAGGTACTGCAAATTCTAACCTAAGAATGACTTGTGATTTGTCAATTTTCCCATCACCACTAGACAAAATACCTGACAACTGCATATCAAAGGAAGAAAGGTTTATTTTGGCTCATGGTTTTAGTCCCAGGCTTCAAGGGAGGATCATCACAGCAGCTGGGCAAGATAAAACAAAACTGCTTACTTCACAGCAGCCAGGAAGCAAAACACAAGGGAAATGCACCAGAGAGGAAGGGACCAGAAACCAGACCTAGTCCACATGGTCACACTTCCTCCAATAATGTCCTACCTCCTCAGAGTCCATTCAGCTAATCCATTCATGAGGTCAATGCCCTCACAATCCAATCATCTCTTCAGAAGTCTCTTAATCCAGTAACATGAACAATCCAGATTAACTAGCACATATGCCCTAGTTGGATGGAACTAAAAATTACAACCCAACAGAATCTTACATTCAGGACCAGTAGCAACACTGGCTACTAAAAAGAGCAAGGTATGCTGACCATGGAATTACAACATATGACTAAAAATAATAGTATTATAAAAGGCAACACTTTATCCAGTGAAGGTCCAAAATACTATTAGATGTCCACAAAGCCAAATCAGTGAAACAGATTTGAGTTTACCTCCTGTTACCACTGTCAATGAAACCCTTTTTTGCAAAATTGGTTCCATAGTATTGGCTTCTGTGTGCATTAAGCAGTGAGTACTTACTCATTAGCCAATGTTTAACAGTTTCTTATAAAACTAAATATACTGATACCATACCATCAAGTATAGTGCTTCTTGGTATTTACCAAAAAAAGGTGAAAACAAAATTCACATAAAAACTTGCTTAGTTCTTTATTGTATTTATTTCATAATTACCAAAACTTTGGAACCACACAGTGTCTTTCAAATAGACTTGCAAGACAAGCTCTGGTACATACAGTTGATGGAATATTATTTAGCATTAAAAGCAAAGGAGGTATTGAGTATGAAAAGAAATGGGGGAATTTAAATGCTTATCAATAAGCAGAAGAAAGCCAATCTGAAAAGTTTCTGTGCCATATAATTTCAACCATATTACTTCTGAATGGACAAAACTCTGGAGAAAGTGAAAAGATCAGTAGTTGTCACAGGTTAGGAAGGAGAGATGAACAGGGGGACAGCAAGAAGAGTATTTGTGGGCCAGTAAAACTACTCTACAATATTATACTATGACACAATCATAGAGGATATCTGCTTGATATTGATCCAACTTCATGACATATATGAAATCAAGAGTGAATTTTAACATGTTATCAATTTTCAGTGAAAATTATTTATCACTATAATTTCACTGTGATAGAGGATTTTTGTTTTGTTTTGTTTTGTTTTTGAGACAGGGTCTCACTTTGTAGTTCAGGCTAGCTTTGAGCTCACCCAGGCAAGCCTCGAACTCAGAGATCCTCCTGCCTCTGCCTCCCAAGTGCTGGGATGACAGGCATGAGCCATCACACCCAGCTAGAGGATGTTTTTAATGGGAAAGAAAGGGAATATATGGGAAATTTCTGAACTTACTGCTCAATTTATTGTGAACCTAAAATTTCTCTAAAAAATAGTTTATTTGAAGAATGTTGTCTCACAATAGTAAAATTATAGCTCAGTTTGCTTTTATTTATAGCTTCCTAATCTTCTTATGCTCTGTCAACTTTTTAGAATAAGCTTATTTTTATTAGTGTGTTTGCTTTACATAATGATTAGATTCATTGCTCAATATACACAACACATTTCAATTCTTTCTCTCCTTTTTCTCAATCCTCTATTGAAAAAAAATATTTTGGCCAGCATCAGATTCACTTATAAGTCCTCATCAAGTTAATTATCATGAATACAGATTAGCAGCCAGACTAGCAGACCAAAAAACATTTAAAAGATTTAAGACAATTATACTAAATCAAAGTACACTTTCAGATACATTGTTCATACTAGATTATTATAGTTTTCTTCTCTATCATTGTTTCCTACAGTTTGTCTTTTTTTTTTGACACTTTACTAATATGTTGGGTTTCTCATATAAGAAAAACCATATGATATTCAAGTTTATACAACTGATTTACTTCACTTAACATTATAGTCTCAAGATGCATCCATTTTCCTACAAATGATTCAAGCTTATCCTTCTTTATGGCACAGCAGTAGTCCATTCTGAGTAAATTCCACATTTTCTTTACTCATTCACCTGTTGATAGACATACAGGCTGCTTCCAAGAGTTAGCTATTACAAATTGTGTTACTATAAAAGTGGGTGTGCATATATTACCATGATATAATATTATTAACCCTTTTAGGAAGATACCTAGAAGGGAAATAGCTAGGTCAAGTGTAATTTCTATTTTAGTTTTTCTGAGGAATTTCTGTACTGATTTCTATACCAGTTGCACCAGTTTACATGCTCATCAATAATGAAGCCCTCTCCCTGCCTCCACAGTGTCTCAAGCAATTGTTATTAGTTGACTTCTTTATGGTAGCCATTCTTTCTGAAGTGAGATTTAACCGGCATGTTGTTTTAATTTTAGAATGAGTTTATTTTTTAATAAAGAATTTTTGAAATAATACCTTGCTGAATACTGCCACTTAACACAATTACCAGGGGGATAACGGATTAGCGGGTTAAAGGGATCCACAATGTTAAGCAGGCAGGAATAACTGCTAAATAAACATTTTGACAAGCCATTTAAGAGAGTCTGACAATTTGATAAGCAAATTTTACCAAGTAATTAAATGTTCATTAAACAGGAATATTTTCATGTAAAGCACTAAAGTAAAATGACCTACATAATTTACTTATTGAAGTTTAAATAATTTGAACTTCAAAGAGTTGGTTATTTTTGAACCAGCTTTACTTAAAATTTTTTGCCCTGGGCTGGAGATTTAGCTCAGTGGTACAGGGCCTACCTGGCAAGTGTGAGGTCCTAAATTCAATCCCCAGTATGAAAAAATAAATAAAAGTAAAAATTCTTAGCCCTTAAATCAAATGTGAAAATTTACAACATATATCTACATGAAAATATTTACCTGTGTGCATATACAAAGAAGAGCAAAAATGGTGAAAACGTAGCATGCTTCCAAAAGGTGTAAATGCTCAACAAGTAAAAACAAAATTTTAAATCATCTACTAAATGAACAGAAGCACTGTGTGGTGATTTCAACAGAAACAAGTCTAACTTGGAGTCATCTCTGAGGCCACAAGCCCATAGTGTAACCCAGGGAAGGTGACTTAGAAACAGATATACTCAGCTACTGGAGGGACCACAGTAATACTCACCTGTTTGAATCTCAGTTTTGGATTTACGAAGTGAAGTGGCAGAATGGTCCTCAACACTACACTCCTAAATAGTTAATATACCCTGAGAAGCAGATATTATGTGCCAGAAAGCTTTATAAAGATCATATGTCTCAGGAAGTAGGTACTAGTACCTTTCCATTACATGAGAATAAAATGAAACATAGAAAGCTAAACGAATTTGCTGCGGTCATATCTTGGCAGAACAGGGATTTACAGAGGAGGTCTGGCTCCAGGATTAGCCCAAGCAGCTCCCACTAGTATCAGGAATAAATAGGAAAGACTCTACAAGCAGAGATATCAGGAACAATGGCCTGGAGGCCAAGTCACTGGACAAAATGCTACTGTCTGATAATCTCTCTATTATGTTTCCTTAAGGTGGATGTGAACAGACATCACACAAGCAGTGTCCACAGAACCCCTACAACTCTCACCAGGCTGCCATGGAATGTTAGACTGACCCTACTGCTGCCAAGCTTCATATTCACAATAACTATGATATTCACTCCACGTACTAAAACTTTATAGATGTGTTTAATTCTTAAGAATCGAAGAACAAACTCCATCCTGTATTCAATAAAGAAGTATTTACTTCCTATAAATGTCATTGCTTTCTTTACTTGTTCATCAACAAATATTTATTGTCTAGTGATAGCAACTCTTCTTGCCATCAGTTAAATCACCTAATCAAGTGAGGAAAACAACTTCAGAGCCCTGTGAAAGTCCACCAAGGTGCTTTTAATATGATGGCCTGAAATTAAGAAAGAAAAAGTACAAAAGACTGTGAAGAAACAGGAAAGGATCCTGAGCACTGTAGATAATTAACTATGGTGGTTTCTCAATGATAAGTCAGAGGTGCAAGAGCACTGATTAGTTCCATTGGTCATTCTGCCGACAGTAAGAGAATATTGTCAGGAACAAATTTTTTGGAAAATAACTTGATTCCAGATGGTAATTCAAGTAAAGGAAGCCTAAAGAAAACTAAGCTATAGCAAGTAGAATTAGAAAAGACATGGAGAAAGTCAGAGAAAAGAAGCCAGATGCCTCCCCCCAACACACAAACACGTCCACATACACAGCTGGAAGAGAAAACATCAAAGTATGAATTTAGAACACAGGATGTCAAAAATAGGGCTGGGAGTATCAGTCCACTAGAAATTAAAATTGAGATAGATACACCAATATGAGCAATAGAGAAGCCATGAAAACTATCAGAGCAGAACTGCTGGGTGAAAGCAAGGATGAAGTTGGTCAACAACTGAAGATTAGCAGATCCACGTTTTCGTGTATTTTATTTGTTCACTGAATTTCTACCCAGTTTTGTTTATTTCTATAGTACTTAGAAACTTCAAGGCACACAGGAGATACTCAATAAATTACTTGCATGAATAATAAAGTCATCTTCTAAAAAGTATTTCATGGTAAAGCAAATTATTTTAAATGAGGGTTCATGCATTGAATATCTACTCCTCTTGTTTATTTTAAAAGCCATGTAATCCATTTTTTAAAAAGATGTTGTGCAGAGCTACAACTGTTCACAG
This sequence comes from Thryonomys swinderianus, assembly GCA_004025085.1. NCBI lineage: Eukaryota > Metazoa > Chordata > Mammalia > Rodentia > Thryonomyidae > Thryonomys > Thryonomys swinderianus. Next base: position 26,030 of record PVIC010017025.1, read on the forward strand.
GTTTCAGACAACCTTGGGGCACCTAAAACCCTGCCACCAAGCTTTGTAAACACCTAAGGCAGACTCAAGTACAATGCTTTGTCCAACAAGCACCATTCAAGAACTTCTGTTTATTGTCTTATTATTATGAAATAGCTGGACCATTACAAACAGCTTTACTGAGATATATAATTGCATCATCTAGTCCACTATGCTGAAAATAATTCATATTAGTGAAAACATCATCTACTTATGTAATTCTAACTCAAAGAAGAACAACATTTTATGAACAGTTCATTAATTCCCATAATATCAAAATGATTTTGTTGGATCGGGATTAGCATATTCGTGTCAATTTTATTCCTAGGAAAAGTATTTAATAGAACAAGTAATTTGCTCAAGGACATTCAGAAAATCAAGTACTGGAGCTGATATCTAACAAAATCCCTTTCATTTGTCCAAAAATACAAGTGCATGCTTATGAAAATAATACTTCTGAAAAACTATTTGAATTCAAATTTTATATATGCAATCATTATCTAAATTAGAGGTGCTATTAAAAATAAATTCTTTTGAAATAATTTTTTGAAGAACTGATCTTACTAAAATAATGAATGTAAAAATTCTGTAAAGAGGGCCGGAGGGTTAGTTCAGTGGTTCCGGCGCCTGCTTCACAAGCGCAAGGTCCTGAGTTCGATCCCCGGTAACCACATATAATGCTGGGCGTGGAGACTCACGCCCACCAGCAATCAACACCGCATACCACAATGCCGGACGTGGTGGCTCACGCCTGTAATCCCAGCACTCGGGAGGCAGAGATAGGAGGATTGCTGAGTTCGCGGCGGCTTGCCTGGGCACCATAGTGAGCTCAGGGCCAGCCTGAACTACAAAGCGAGACTCTGTCTCAAAAAGAAAAAAGAAAAAAAAATTCTGTAAAGAACTATTTCCCAATTAATGGTCCTTGAATACACATGAATCTTCACCTCACAGATTTAACGGAAATGACTAAATACTAACTATTCCATTAATATTTTAGTCATAGAAACCAAATGGTGATGACTTTATATATGTATGTGTGTGTGTGTGTATGCACAACTTTTGTTAAAGGTTATTCTTTTGCTAGAAATCCAACTGCTATAATAAATGTAAATTAAAAAGAACACCTCTGGTCTGAGAAAGTAAATGATGAAGCAAATATAAATGTAAGAATCACATAGTTGCAGCATGAATCTGGGAAGAAATGAAAGGAAAAAATGTTTCTATGAAATAGAAGTAGTTCATGTCTATAAAGTTCAAATAACTGTTCCTAAGTCAACATTAAAAAAGGGAGATTATGGGCCAGAGATTTAGCTTAGTGGTTCCAGTGCCTGCCTCACAAGCGCAAGGCCCTGAGTTAGATCCCAGTAACCACATACAATGCTGGGTGTGGTGGCTCACACCTGACATCCCAGCACGTGGGAGACAGAGGCAGGAGGACTGCTGAGTTCAAGGCTTGCCTGGGCTATATAGTGAGCTGAGGGCCAGCCTAAACTACAAAGTGAGACCCTGTCTAAAAAAAAAAAAAAGATTATATAATTATGATAATTATGGACAAATAGTATTTACTTCAGTAACCAGGAAGAACAAAGACAAAATAAATGAATAAATCTATTTATAAAACCCAAAATGTAAACATGTACTTGATCATTTCAAACTGCCTAGAAAAGCAAACTGCCCTAGAACATTCTACATTCATATTTTGCCTACTTAGAATTCTTTATATGACTATATCATGTATAATAATATGATGAGGAACACAAAATATGAACGTGTTTCTGGGTCATCAAAATAAATGCCAAAAATCCACACATCAAAGCATTTTATGCACAGGCCAATCCTTTAGTATATCATTCATAACCTAATGGGTTCTACTTTCAAACTCTCCTAATCAGTTTTCTTATTTGATTTCCTAAACAAATGCTAATGCATATGAGAAGATTTGAGAGAAACAGTGAAAATACTGAATAGGAGACAAAAGAAATCTTGTACAGAGCAATCCTCAGTCCAGTCAGTTTTCCAATGACAGCAAAACCAAGAGTGATGTAAAAGGAACTCAAACACACACGTCTGCAATGAACCTTAAAATTAACACATCTCACCTAAGGCCCCATTTTGCATCATGATGCACACAACTACAATCAACTGCCAAGTAAGGAAAGACTTCAACAGAGAAGTTAGAAATTAAAAACAATAATAAAAAGTAAGTTAGGGAAAAGTAAAGACTAAGCAGAGAAAAGAAACTTTTAAATGTATCATTAAAATTCTCAGATATGAAAAAAGCTGCACACAATGATATAAAAAAAGAACATGAACAACAAAGAGCTATTAAAAATTAATGTGCATCCAAAACAAATAGCCACTATTGAGAAATCAACCAATGATAAATGCTGGTGGGTCTGTGGGGAGAAAGGAACCTTTCTCCGTTGTTGATAGGAATCTAGACTGGTGCAACCACTATGGAAATCAGTGTAGAGATTCCTCAAAAAACTAAGACTAGCAATCCCATTTGACTCTGCTATTTCCCTACTGAATATATTCATGAAAGAATTAAAAGCATCATACCACAGCAACATATGCATACCCATGTTTATAGCAGCACAGTTTGTAATAGCTAAATTTTAGAAACAGTCCCAAAGGCCATCAACTGGTGAGTGGATAAGTAAGATGTCCATTTTTTTTTAAATAGTATGGACTATTACATAGCCATAAAGAAAGATAAATTTGAGTCATTTATAGGTCAATGGTTGCATCTCAAGGCGATACTCGTAAGTGAAATAAATAGGACACATATGTTTAAATATCACACTGTTTCTCTACTGTGGGAAACTGGCAGTATAAATGAGGTCCAAAATATACCATAGGTATTATGAAATAGGAAGAAAATTTTCAAAGGGGAAGGAGAACTAGAGAGGGTGGGCAGAAGAAAGCAAAGAAGAGAAACAAAAAATTGAGGGTAAAAAGAAAAAAAAAGACACAAAGCATATATATATATGGGTGAGGGATTGAAGGGAGGGCAGGGGAATGGGAAAAATAAGAATCACAATATATCCTGTACAGGCACAAATTACCAAAGATGAGTATGCTCACAATGTACACCTAAAATGTACCAATAAACTCAATAAAAGAAAATGTTAATGTGCAAGCAGGGAAAAAAGAGGTTCAGAAAAAAGTGAAAGATATCTTCCACAAAGTAGAGCAAAAAGTCAAAGAAATGAAAATGAAAGAAAGTTTAAGACACAGAATGCCAGTACCAGAAATGAACCATAGAAAGGGCAGATAAGGCCAAAATAAAATCATTAATGAAACAATTCTAGAAAACTTTCCTGATTTAAGGGAAATTAATTTCTGGGTTGAAAGGACACACTGAGCACCTAGCACAATGGGAAAAAATTGTCAACACAAAAGCATACTGTGAAATGTCAAACATTGGAGGAAAAATAAATTTCTAAAAATAAGCCACAGAACTACAAGATAACTAAGAAGGGGAATGACTTTTAATATCTCAAGAGAACACTAAATGGTAACAGTGAAGTAGTACCTTCAAATCAGTGAAAAAATAATTTCTAACCATGAAATCTCTGTCAATCTATGAATGAGGATTTTTTTTTTTTTTGAGACAGGGTCTCGCTTTGTAGTTCAGGCTGGCCCTGAGCTCACTATGTAGTCCAGGCAAGCCTCGAACTCAGCAATCCTCCTGTCTCTGCCTACCGAGTGCTGGGATTACAGGCATGAGCCACCACACCCGGCACTGTGGTATGTGGTATTGATTGCTGATGGGCGTGAGTCTCCACGCCCAGCATTGTATGTGGTTACCAGGGATTGAACTCAGGACCTTGTGCTTGCAAGGCAGGTGCCAGAACCACTGAGCTAACCCTCCAGCCCAGAATGAGGATTTTTTAAGACATTTTTTAAAATTAATTTTTAACGTTATTGGTACACTGTATATACACATCATGATCACATTCAATATTGGGAACTTGTACCAATAGATGACACAATTTAATTCTCATTCTTTCCCATACCCCTACCCACCCCCTAAATACATAAGATTTGTTTCCCTTTTTTATTCCCATCACATTTTCCTTTAACGCTCATTACTCACTCTTCCACATTTCCCTTTAGATATTTTCTATTTCACAATATACATCATATATTCTAGAATTTGATTTAATTTATAAGATCTCCCACAAATGTATTTCCCTTGCAGTTTACTTTGGAAATACTACATGGTGTGTTCTACCAACACAACAGCATAGTCCAAAAAAAGAGGAACATAAATAATCTTTAAAACATCCATTACAAACAAGAAAAGTGAACACACTCAGAGCTGTGCAGTAGATGCAGAGGAAATGGATCCAAAGTCCAGGATCGTGACTCAGGAGATGGGCATGTTGAGGGCTGTCACCACAAAAGTTCCCATTTCAAAACCGCCTCTTAAACTGAAGACAAAATGCCCCAGTGAGCCTGGCCCAGAGCTCTATTTGGCTGATCCTGACCAATGCAGAGTTCTTATTCTATCCTCCATCAACTCCCACATCAACCTTGATGACTTTATCAGCCAAAGACATTCTTCCACTCAAGGATGGCTCACTTTGACCTACTTCTGAAAGCTTGAGGGAAGGGAAAGAATTTCAAAACAGGAAATAGTAAGTATTCTTCCTTTTGCAACATACTTGTTATAGCAGTCATACATGACTTACAAAAAACCCTGCCAGATGTTGTAATTACATTCAAGATTTTGCCTAGTGGCTCCCCCAGATGTCAACATCAGAGAAACTGAACTATGGCCCAAGTTCAGTTTTTCAGCAGTCTCCAATGATGCTATCTTTCCATAGGTGAATACAACCTACTCACTTTTTCAAGACAACAATAAATTGCTTCGTGCAGAACAAGAATGTGATTATATTCTAAAGAGCAAAATAACATGCTATGCTTACCTCTGGGTTTAAGGGAAAGAAATACTTTGGTGAAGGACCACAAGGGGATGTTTCCTAATCTAAAAAGAGCACTTAGATCCCTTCATTACTATTCTTTACACCATAATATTTTTAATATACTCTTCTTCCTTTATTATGATAGTATGGATATTGAACCCAGACCTGCACCAAGTTACATCCCCGGCCTTTCTGTGTTTTTTTTTATTTTGAAGTAAGATCTTGTTAAGTTGTCTAGGCTGGGGCTGAACTTGCCCTCCCAATCTTAGTCTCCCAGAGCACTGGAATTACATGTATGCATCACCATGGACAGCTTAGTTTGTTCATTTATATGTAGCATGCATCTCACAATTTTTAAAAAATGAAAAAAAGCAGAACAGTTGTCATGGGGGAATTATTATCAATAAACGTAATAAAGCAAGTTGGTGCTTGAGAAGGTATTCATTTAAGTTAGTCCTCCATAAATGAAGAACTGTTAAATTAAATCAATGAGCAAATCTGGAAAGATGTATATCTTAGGAACCATTTTATGTTGAAATGAATTAAACAGCTACTATTCAGAAAAACTACATTTTTCACAAGTCATTCCAGACACTACATGATAACAAAGAATTGCAGAATGGGAAAACTTTGCTAAAACTTATTTTGTAATAGAGTGATGAGCAACAACAGATATAAAAAGAGTTAGTACAAATCACTAAAATTTTAATTAAACTTCAGATTTCCACAAATTCTAATCAATTTGCCAATAAGAGTTCACTCCACATTGATGACATTCATTCTCAAATTGATGTTTACCTGCCCTCATGGCCATTCGGTCCCCTAATTTCCCATGAAGTAGTATAAGAATTGCTTTTCAGGGTCAGAGATTTAGCTCAGTGTTTCCGGTGCCTGCCTTGCAAGTGCAAGGTTCTGAGTTCAATCCCCAGTAACCACATACAATATTGGGCGTGGTGATTCACACCCACCAGCCGTCAATACCACAAACCACAGTGCCGGGCATGGTGGCTCAGGCCTGTAATCCCAACACTCGGGAGGGAGAGGGAGGAGGATTGCTGAGTTCAAGGCTTGCCTGGGCTACATAGTGAGCTCAGGGCCAGCCTAAACTACAAAGCGAGACCCTATCTCAAAAAAAAAAAAAGAATTGCTTTTCAGAAGTGCCAAAAGGAGAGCTCTGGATTAGAGACCAATATCAAGAAGTCATCAGCATAGAGCTCAGAGCTAAAGTCTTGGGTGTGCATGAGTTTGTCAACAAAGTATAAAGTAAAGGAAAAAGATGAAGCTTATAGTTAGAATTCTGAGACACCCCTATAATGAACAGGAAGCTGACAAAGTCACACAGTGACTGAGCCACTGTGTCATTCAGTGACAGTGGAAGGAAGCGTGGTGAGGAGGTTTTAGAGGCCAAGAAATGAAAACACTTCAAGATTCAAGAAGTAATCACTGGCAAATAGAGCAAACTGAAATAAACAATCTAATGATGAACCTCAGACAACTAGAAAAAGAGGAGCAAAACAAACCCAAAGCACATACTAGAGAGGAAATTATAAGGATCAGAGCAGAAATTAATGCAGTGGAGACAAAGAGAACAATACAAAGAATCAATGAATCAAAGAGTTGGTTCTTTGAAAGGATAAATAGGATCGACAGACCCTTAGCCAACCTTATCAAACAAAGGAAGGAAAAGGCTCAAATCCAAGATACAAGGAATGAAAACGGGGAAATTAGCACAGACCCAGAAGAAGTCCAAAGGATCATAAACACATATTTTGAAAATCTATATTCCAAGAAAATGGAAAATCTAGAAGAAATGGATAGATTCCTAGACTCATATGAACTTCCAAAGCTGAATGAAGAGGATATAAAAATGTTAAACAAGCCGATATCAATCTGGGAAATTGAAAATGTAATAAAAAACCTACCAGCAAAGAAAAGCCCTGGTCCTGACAGCTTCACTGCTGAATTCTACAAAACTTTTAAAGACGAGTTAATGCCAGTACTTCTCAATCTCTTTAATGAAATTAAAAGGGAAGCAGTACTACCAAAATCATTCCTTGAAGCAACCATCACCTTGATTCCAAAGGCAGGGAAAGATCCCACCAAAAAAGAAAACTACAGGCCAATCTCTCTAATGAACATTGACGCAAAAATCCTCAATAAGATACTTGCAAACAGAATACAGAGAGTTATCAAGAAAATCATACACCCTGATCAAGTCGGATTTATCCCAGGGATGCAAGGC
>PVIC010017026.1:0-33152 GCA_004025085.1 Thryonomys swinderianus
GAACCAGTGATGAAAATAACCCAAGCTTGTGGTGAAGAGGCAGTTGGTTATCAAGGGATATGAGTCAGAAGTAATCTGAAGCCTGAGGCCAAAAACAGTTTGCCTTGGGCATTTTTGGATACTTGTTTGCCTCAAGAGTGTCCTCTTTGCAAAGAACATCTTCAATCTGTCCAAATTTGAGCAATAGGGAACTAGAGTAAAGAGAGAAGCTTGCCGGCTCTCCATTCTTGATAGCATCAGCAATTACAGAAGAAGGGAAAAGTCAGAATAGACCTAGGAAGGCTCGTCAGTGAGAGATCAGCAGGCAGTCAGAGGTTTTCATGCCAGCTGTGTAACAAGTGGGCTGAGTAACCTCAGCAAACCACTTCATGTCTCTTGACCTCATTTTCCTCGGTTATACACTGAGGAAAGAAAAGGTAAGCAGCCATAACACCTTGCAGCGCTAATCCTTAATAAAAAGAAAGTAAAACCAGTTCTCAGTATCTTTAGACCTTTTTCTGAAGTTTCCAACTCGCTAAAATGAAGCTGCTACAGTTCACTTAGGACCTAGAAGGTGAATTAAACAGGGCCGACCAAGTGAGTGCACAGGGGCCTTGTTTTCTCTGCCAGCCAAGTCCACCTGCACAGCCCGTAGGCCAGACTAAGAGGAAGGCTTTTGCTAACACATTTACAATAAATTGTGCACAGGAAAAGGGGAGAAAGGGAGAAGTGGAAGGGAAGAGAGAGAGGGAAGAAGGGAAGAAAAGAAAAGGAGAAGGAAAAAAACAAAGAAAAAGCTGCCTATCATCCTTTGCAAAGCCTAGTCTCTCACCTCCACCCCAAACCACTGCAAAATTCATGGTTCTGTGCTTGGAAAAGTCTTCACTGGTTCTACCACACACAATCCACATTTACTGGCTCCACACTGGTAGATTATCAGTGCTCAATCGAGTTATATAGTTGAGCGTCATGAATCAGAAGCATGTTCCCCACTTGCAAAGATTAAACTCGGCACATATAAGACAAAGTCTTGGCCCTCATCAAAACTGTCATCACTGTTGCTCAATCTGTTGTAATTAAATCAAGCCAGCTCTTCAGTCCTTCTAGGAACAATGACAATCCTAAGACTCTTCTATTATTTGGATAAAGCCAGATTTCCCACACTGGCTTTTAAAAGTCCCTTAATATAAACTGAATTTTTAAAATAAGAATGAAATGATTACAGATGGTCTGTACACCTGACACCCCTTCTGCATGGCCAGATCTGACAATGGACCAGACTCACTAGAAGGCTAGTTACTCCATCCTGGCCTCATAGCTCAGAGTGTATCAGGACTCACTGGCTATAGGTTCATGACTCTGTAGGAAGTCAGCTCACAGCTCAGGCTGATCTGGGATAGGCCCTGACAGCCTGCACAAGCTACAGGCAAGTGACATTGTAACTTGTAGGTTGGAAAAAAAAAAAGTATACTTGATAATAGGACCAGGGAAAGGCCTTGTGGAACATTGTCTTAAAATATTACTGAAGCAGATCATGCAGGAAACGCCCACTTGCAAGGATCTCTTCAAAACCTCTGGCACAGAGATGCCAACTAACAGACATTAAAATTCAAAGCTGATATTGAAAGCAGATGACTTTTGGCATTAAATTTCTGCAGATAATTTATAGAGTTATTATAGACAGAAAGCCTGTGCAAATGAGTTGTTTTCAAAGGAAAATGTTTTTTGAAGTTTGAGTGATTGCAAACTGATTAATACGATCCTTTTGGACATTTTTTAACTATTAATTCTCCTTAGATCTTCCCTCTGAAATTAGGTTGTAAAGATCATTAATTTTCTAGGATCACAGGCATCCTCTATTCTAAAGTGATCATCAGAAAGAAACCAAAAGTTGTAGAATATGGAGATTTTGCTGTCTCTTGATTAGAAAGCGAGCTCAGCCTTTGGGAGCTCCGCCACCTCCCAGGACGTCAAGCAAGTGAATTATGCTGACTTCAGCATGCTATGGAAAGACGTTCATAAGCACTAGCACAAATTAGATTGCCTCCCATCAGTAGACCAGCCAAGTTCAAGTACGAAAAAGTGTCATTTTCACATAGATCTCGTGCTTTTCCAGAGTGAATGCAGCCAAGATGGGTTAATAAGTTTTAAAAGAATCTTCTCAGATGTATTTTTTTTTTTTCAAAAAGCACTCTCAACAAAAGCGTCCTGGGCTCGCAAAGTTTGAGAGTACAGTGTTAATCAGAAATTAAATGCCAGCAGAGGTTTCCCAGGGAAACTTGGAGGCAACTCAAGCAGATTGACATTTAATTTTGTACACAGGCTCCGTTCCAAATGTCTCCAAGCTCATCACAGTGTCAGCGCATGGTGAGAGTAGGGAAGATGCCAAACGGTGCTGAGAAGGAGAGCAAATTTTCAGAAGGCCCGTGAGGAAATGTTTGTTATCGTCCATGTACCTACATGCTATCTCGGTCCCTTTTGTGTGACTACCACGGAATATATGAGATCGGATCATTTGTAAAGAAGAAAGTTTATTTCTGCTCAGAAGTCCGAGATCAAAGCACCCTGACTGGGAAGAGCCTTCTCCTGGGTTATATGGGCAGAGGATGTCACCTGGCAAGGGCAGCAGCTCGCTCTTCCCATCTTAGAGGCATCATTCCCATCCTGGCAATCCCACAGAGTCCTCTTACTTTCTAGAGCCCAGTCTCTCAACACCATCCCAAGGTGAGTTTGAGAATTAATTTTCTACACACAAACTTTACAGGGAATCATTCAAACCATAACTTGCAGTAGGGCACAGTAACGAATTTTAGTAAATTGAAAGTTCCTGCCAGCATTTCCTTCTTTAAAATGTCTTGTTTAGAGTAAATTTGTAGATATTTGCCAAATAAAGAGACTGGGGCTCAGAAAAAATAATACTTTGTGTTAAACCACATAACTGCATTGGAAGGGATAACCTAGCCCAGAGCACAGGTTCCTCACTTTGACCTTTGGTACATACCACATGAATATTCATCTTCCTTTCATGACGGGTGGCAGGTGGGGTAGTGAGAAAAACCTAGACTTGGAATTCTAGGACCAAGATTCAGACCCCTGACCTGGAACATAATTCAGGCAACTCACATAGTTTCTGTGAGCTGAGAGAATGGGGATGGCAAATGGTGGGTGGAAAGGACAAAGAAATCACCATTGGACACAGAGTTGACACTCAATATATTTGAGGTTAAAAGAACACTCATGTTCTTTTGACAAATTGGGTTTTGACACTAGGCAGAAGAATGAGCACATGTCAAGTTGCAGAGATCCTGTCCATTAGTGAGCTTACAGTGGGAGGAATGAGACACTGTCACACACATACCCATGGAAACCCCAAGATTCCAATCCAAGCAAGCTGGCCCTGGAGTCCGTGCTTTCCACCTAATATGCAGCAAATAATACCAAGAAAATTACAATAGTAGTTCACACCTTCGTATCCATAACCTATCTTTCTATAATGATTCTACTTATGGATATAATTCACTATAAATAAAGATTTTAGGAGTACAATGAGTTCTGATTAGAAGTGTATGGGAGAAACAATAAAGTAAGTTGTTCTAGAATGTTCTAGAATGATTGATATTATGAAATAGTAAATATTCAAAGGGAAAGAGGTTGAGGGGTAAATAATGAAGAAAGAAAAAAATTGATGGTAAGTTAAAAAAGGAAACAATGCTTATGTATATAGGGCCCAGAATGGGGGGGGGGGCAAAGTAGGTAGGGGAAGGGGAAAAATAAGAATTAAGTTGTGTCATATACTGACTGGTACAAATTCTCAATGTAGAATGTAATTGAGATGTGTATATATAATGTGCCAATAAAATGTAACAATAAAAAAAAGACATAATTTAGAAATCTTTGAGTAACTAGATATTTGTGAGAAACTCTTCCTAGGGCTTAGCAATGTGAACATGGTCCTGCACCATTTACATAAAGCAACTAAGCAACCAACACTGTAGTTAGGGCAGATGGGAACTGTAAAGAGTGGAGCAGTAAAGTTGTCTCTAGTATGGACACACCTGTTAACATGGCGTTATGGTTCACTTTACATATCAACTTGCTTGGCCAATCAAATTACTGACATTTGTTTATTTTGAGAAATACAAAAACATTTTCATGGGAACCAGCTTGACTGAGACCCTGAAACTGGGAAAGTAGAAACTTCTCCAAAAGGTGAATTCCAGATTTTCACCCCATCTCCGAGGGGAGGCCCTGCTCATCACCCAAGACCCAGCTAGATTCTTCTGTCTCCTAACTTCCCAAGCCATTATGTGATCTTCCATCTGGCCTCCCTTAACACTGTTACTCCTGCCCAGTGAGCATCTGTAGCCAAGAGCTGGACTTGTCTATGTCATGTTTAGAGGGAAAAATGTTACCATCCGAAAGCCTTGAAGAGAAAATCAGCTCATTTGTTTTGGACATGGTTACCTGCTGTGCCAAAGCTCTGTCAGGAAATCCCAAATAATTTATAAAGCTAAACTTTGTGAGACTGACAGGCTGGAATGTGACCTAGTAAAAACAGTATTCCCTAACTATATCATATTCTTCTTCCTTCAAGCCCCCAAATTATTTTTTGCTGTATCTTAGCCTCTGTCTTGGAGCCGTTGCCAGGGACAGTTCCCACTGGCATGCTCCATTAAATGGGACATACGTGCACACTTCACTCAATTATCCCTACTTTGTTTGTCACCTTCGGTTATTTTAGTTTCTCCTTCTGTTGCACTGGAGCTTCAGGGTGAAGATCTATAGCTAATAAAAATCTGTGAAGAAAGGATTTTTTATTTTAGGGGGCACAACCTTAGCATTTTCTCTTGTTGACAAAGGCATTAGTTCAGTGCCCCAACATACTGTTGGGAAAACATTTGGCCCTCCGGCCTCAAATGGGAAATACACAGCAATTCTAACAGCAGAAGAAAATGGTTTACCCAGTTCTGCCTCGCAGCAATAATTCCTAAGCCTAAATATGAAATTAGTATTGATCTGCTTCCATTGAGCTATGCCTGCCATTTATAAGAGGACACTTGTTCCATGAAACAGACAAAGCTCTGTTCCACTCTAGCAAGAGGGCATAACTTAACAGGTGCAGCCCAAGATTTTCTTTTCTATTTTGTAAATAAAACCATCACTGAGGTTCTGCACTCCTCCCAGAACTGTCACATTCAGATCTCCCAGATGCGCTTGTTGGGGACCACCTGGGGTGACCCACGAGTTCATCTAGACAGGTTTCAGTATCACAGTCTGGACGTAACTACCCGAAGCCATGGCGCCATCCAGCTGCAGCACTAGAAAGTTGCCACTCATCGTAGCACAACACTGCCCCATATTCCTAGGCCTCCCTGTCACCCTCACATACTATTTCCCTTTCCACCAATTTCTGCTTTGGAAATTTCAACAGTTCATCATTTGCTCAAGAGCTGGTTCTTGCCTTCCTTAATTATAGCTTCTTCTTATTTTCTAAATTAAGTAATTTAAAAAGCTAATATGCATGTACTTTGATCTTGCTTTGTTCACCACATGTCTGTGTGACAAAGGGAGAATCAGGAAGAGGAACTGAAAGGAAATTGTATATTCTATTCAAATAGTGAAGTTGACTGAAAAACACCCTTGATGGGTTTTTGTATACTTCAATGTGGTCCTGCCTATTCTACCTACTCAAACATGTGCTTGACACCAGAGATACAAAGAAAAGTGGAACACAGGTTTTTCCCCATTATCTCTAATCCAAAATAACTTTGTACCTCTACTATAATCATAACTATCTTTAGAAGTTACAGACGCTTTGCCCTTGACCACTACTTACACAGAAAATAAACAGAGTGACAAGTTTCCACAAATGGAAGTCATTTAAAAGTTCACATTTTCTGGTCAGATGAGATTTGTGCTGTTCTCATAGGGCTGGATTAGTCAGCAGATCTAATAATAGTTTTGTCTGTGGAGTTGTTCCTATAACCAGCCAGTCTGCAGTGACTAGGCTGCTGGTGCAGACGGCAGATTTGGGAAATCTCAGCGAAAGCATGAAGTGCTTGGGTTCCCATATGTACTGTTGTGGATAGTGTGAGTATATTTGATGGGTGAGGGGTGGGAATCTTACTTGACATTAGTAAAAGTTCAATTACTGGGTTATCTTTAAAACTGCAATTCTTCAACTGTGTTTGTTTGCATTTATTTTTGTAATTTTTTCCTGCTTTATAAATGGAGAATACAGTGAGTCGAGCAGTTCCCCCAGTATTTACAGCCACTCAGAACCTCAGGATGTGACCTCTGGTGGTCTCCGTGAATGGAACTGGTTAAGATTGGCGTAGACTTTAAATGCAGTGGCTGGTGTCACCACAACCGAAAAGAGGGGAGACTCAGAGACCCATGCAGGTGTGAAATGAACACCATGTGGAGATGAAATGGAAGAAGGAAACACGGCTCTGGGCCTAAAAGGACTTGGGTTTGTGGTCAAGCCAGAGAAAACCCAGAAGCGTCTCTTCCTTGAAGACTCCAAAGAGAGCACAGCTCTTTCAATACCTTGATAACAGACTCATGGCCTCAAAAGCGACAAGAATTCTGAGTTTTTAAAATTACCATTTCCTGATGCATTTCTAGACTTGTCATCTGTTGTGTGTCTTATACCTAGTGTCTTATTTCTTCCAATATGTGATCAACTCTAGAAGACCTAGGATGTCACTGTTTCCAAGAAACCATAAATAAAACCTTAAAACTCCACTAATTTGGAAAGAGAACCCAGTTAAAATCTAATCAGTTAGATGGGGAAATATGATATCTAAATCCATTCTTTTTTTAATTGAATTCTTTATTGGTACATTTTATATACAGCTCACAGTCACGCACAGTATTGGGGAATTTGTACCAGTATATGACACAAGTTAATTCTCATTTTTACCCACATCCCTACCCACCCACCCTCTATATACATGCTTTTTTATTTTCTTTTGAATTCATTCTAAATCCATTCCTTTTTTCTACAGAGTTGTTTTCAAAGCCTGGGAGTCTTCCCAGGAAGCACTGTGAGTTTGTGATATACATCACAATATCCTCTGCATTCCTCTTGCGTATGAAAAACTGGAGATGATTATTTCAAGATTTAGAATACCATTTTCCTCTGAAACATGTGCCAGTCGCTCTATAGCCCTATAATTTCAAGCAATCGAAAATTATAATTAAGTGTCTGCACTTCCAATTTCAAAGGAGAAAAGCACATAGGGTTCTTGATTGAGTAGTTGAGAAGCCAGTTAAATGAACCTTTGGTTTGCACTAAGATGCCGAAGGATGTAGTGAGAATGCTGGCCTAGGAACCAGAAGAACAGACAACCCATTGTTTCCACCTTCAGAGCCCCTTGGTCATGAGCAAGGTGATTTCTCTTCTGGAGGCTGATTTCTTATGTATAAAAAAAATTACTTTTAAAGATTAAACTTCTAAGAGTTCAGGTGATTTTTTTTTGTAAAATAAGCACATCACATACTAATACACACATTACTCTTACTCTTTTGTAAAAGCAAATGTTTCTGGAGCCTTTTTTAAGACATTCACGCATCCAATCTTTTTAATAACTATGCGAGGATGATCCCATTAATTCCAAGAAGATGAAAGTTCAGAGCAATGGTTTCAAACAGACAGTAAATGGAAGAAATAAAATCATAGTTAAATGCTCTGATTTTGTATTTCAAGTTCTTTTTCCTCCACTGCATTTCATCTGATCAGGGAACTTCTTGGTATGTGCTCATCTCTAACCCATGGGTTGGGGAGGGCGTGGCTCATACACTGGGAGCTTCTAGCCACAAACAGGGTCCATCTTCACAGGGAGATGACAGGAACTCGTGCTCTATAGACACCACTTTCAACTCCCAGAGTAAAAAAGGTCCAAGAGGGCTGAAAATGAGTAGAGACCAAGAGCTCATTGGGAAAATGTCAGTCCAACAAGAAACAATAAGAAATCAGCACTCCTGTTGGGAATAGGGTCTGGCAATGCAGCAGTGACATCCTTGGAGATAGTGACTATCCAGAAGGTACACTGTTCTGGGAGGTTGGAAAGGATTTTTGCGTGAGTGGACCATTCCTTTAGAGAGACTATTTCAAGATCATATAGTTGAGAAACACTACTCGTCTCCTTGGTGGGAACATTTCTTCAGGTAACTTCTCACTAGTTTTCCTTTCATCAAGCAGTCTTCAGGTATGTAATTTGGTCTCTTGAATGAATTGTCTGAAACAGGCCTTCCAAATATCTAATCACTTTATTCCTGCATAAAACTCTTCAATATGTCCCTACCACCCTCCAGAATGAGGCTCTCTAACCCTACTTTCAAAACCATAATCACAAAATATACAAGCTTATTTCCCAGATTTCTATTTCAACACCCTCCACCCCTTGAAACATAATCTGCAGACGAGCGGAACTTAACAGTCCCTCCAAACACACCATTTTTCATCACCTCCAACCTTTGGAAACCTTCTTCCCTCTGTCGGGAACTCTTTTTCAGAGCTCTTTCCCACAAACACTTCTCAACCGGAAGTCATCTCAGCTTCCTCAAATGCTTCTGAATATCCATTCCTCACAAGGGCTGGTTCACACTTTTTGTTTTGATTCCTCTCTCCCACACCAGAACGTAGAGTGATTTGAGGCAGAAATGTCCTCAGTATTACAGTATTAGAGACATAGTTTGATGCCTAATGCTAGCAGATACTCTGGTACCTATTTGATAATGATCAAAAAAATAAAGCTTTAGAAAGTATGACAGTTTTTGTAGAATGGGAAATTTCCAAAGGAAATTTGGTGTGAGAATGTAATGAGGGGAAGGAATAAATATGATTCTAAAAGAAAATAAAAGAGCATGTATATAGGAGGTGGGGAGGTGTGGGTGGGTAAGAATATGGGTAAAAACGAGAATTAACTTGTGTCATATATTGGTACAAATTCCCCAATGTTATGTGTGATTGTGAGATGTATATAAATTGTACCAATAAAGAATTCAATTAAAAAATTAAGCTTTAGGCCTTTGGCAGGTCCCTTCATACTGTTATCAGGCTGGCTTAGCAGCCCAGCTTAACAGTCCAGGCCCTGATGTCTGACACCATTATCTTCCTGCCAACGGGTAACACAGAGGATAGTAATGCCTTCAACACTTTCTGACAGCCTGGAAAAGACAGATACATGAAATCCAAGTCCTGTTTTCAAACTCATGCCTGAGCTTCTAAGTAAAACTATGCCTCACAACCCACAGCAGCAGGATTACAGTCCATATGTAAGTAATTCAGAAAAACAAAATGGTAATTCGGATTGTTGTTAGACTCGTATGACTACAAGGAGCGAAAGAGGCCTTTCAGGTGCACTGTGGGCTCTGGCGCCTGTTTTGTGACTGTAGATCGCGGCTCTGGATGACAATTTGCCTCTGCGGGAGACAAGGGGCCTCTGCTCAGGTTAGTGTGGTGCCCGTGCTAAACAGCCTGTCTCTCTGGGAAAACTGTGGGGCCCTTGCAGTACCCTACTTTGCTCAGAGTAAAACTGAAGGCAGCATAGTACTCTCAACATAACTTAATTTTCAGGTTCATTATACACTTGGATTTCTTTACAAGATCTTTTGCTAAAATGATTTTAAGGAACATGTGCAGTGGAATGATTGATTCTTTGCTTTCTGTGTTGCCTTTATATTTTGAAGAAGATATGACCGAAAAATCCACTGACGCTTTGTTTTTATTCCCTCCTCCCAAGAAAAAAAAAAAAAAAAGAACAGTTCAGAAACTTTGTACTAAATTAAGGCATCCTTTAACCCTGTGGAAGGTCACGGGCATTGCTGGGGGTAGGAAAGTAATAGTTATCGCCACGCCTTTGGAGCAAGTGCTTGTCTGCACCGAGGCCTCTGGCACAGCACTCCGTGGGCGTGGCTTCTTGCTGTCTTCTCCACCTACAGCGACTAGTGCCTCAGCGCTCCAGGTGACACGCGAAGAAGCGCAGCTTGGGAGCCTTACCCGTCCTCCCCCCAGGTCCTTCCGCTGCTCAGTAGGACTCAAACCCCAAACTTCACACTCCAAGGTGCCAGCTCCTATGGGCCCTTTCACACTAGATCGTTGCCTCCCGCTGACTAATTTGTGTAGTGTCTTCTCTTGTACAGCGGCGCTTCAGGGTCCACTGAGCCGAGTCAGTGAGGCGAGTGACTTGCCAGGAACCCAGGGCAAGTCGGTGGCTGAGCCTGAATGCACCCCAGGACCGTCTCATTCCCAGGTCCTTCGGCTTTGCACGGTACTAGGAACTGTGCTCTGTGGGGTGCCGCCCCCTCCCGTGTCTCTCGCTACTCGCTTTGCCCCTAAACCTTCTCTGCATCCTGCATCTCCTGCCCTGGGCGCTGGGCTCACAGGGACCACACGCCGGGCCGCTCTGCTCTCCCCGGGCAAAGCCTCAGACTGGCGTTTCAGCGTCGTTCATGCTGCTCACTCACCCAGAGAAAAATGCCCTTTGTCTCCTTCCTCCTCGTAAACCCTGCTGCTCTTTAAACACATACATATGCACATATACACTTCCTGTATGTGTGTTTGAATGTATGTATACATGTGTGCCTCACTTTATTTTAATGTTGCTCCATATATTGTTTCACTTACTATAAAAATATACATAACAACTTAATCCATATATTAGATGTACAGGATGTTAAATGCATCCAGTATTGGGTATGGTAGTATACCAGAGAAACTAGACTTATTTATGTTAATCA
Source organism: Thryonomys swinderianus (assembly GCA_004025085.1). NCBI lineage: Eukaryota > Metazoa > Chordata > Mammalia > Rodentia > Thryonomyidae > Thryonomys > Thryonomys swinderianus. The sequence goes on from PVIC010017026.1 coordinate 10,726, forward strand.
TAGTGTATTATATTTTATGTTATGTCACAATTATTAGCCACAGGCTAGAAAAATGCAGCGGATCTGGGACTATTTAAGTCCAGATCACGGAACTGAAATTCGCCTCGACGAAGAAGGTGGAACTGCCGAGCAGCACTCGTGGAGCTGCGGCCATGTTAGGCCGGAAAGGCATCCACGACGTGGAGATGAGACCGGGACCGCCGCCGTACAGCCAGGGCATGCGCACAGCGCGGAGGGAGCCCGTGCTCACCGCCAGAGCAGGGGCAGCACAGAGTTCTGGGGGCCACACGCACAGGACCCAGAGGAGCACCCCCAGAAAGAGGGCTGTCCGAGGCTGCCGCTGGGAAGACCACGTGCCCAGATACCATTTCTGAATAAGTGGCTGATGATCTGGAGAGTGATTTCATGCCAACAACCCAGTCTGGGCACTGTTAAAATAGAGAAAATTGTACATGAGTTCACGGAACACAAAAGTATACTCAGAAGTTTGACAAAGTATTGAAAATTATCAGTTGAAAGAATGCCAAACTCCCCATTTCAAACATTCTTTTTTCAGAAAAGGCTCATTGGATGTCAGACCTTTCAGCACAGTAACTTCGTAAGACGGTCTATGCACAAAGCTTCTTGAGGTTGGGATGGCAAAATAATTAATGTAAAAATATTTCACAATTCCTTTAACCTGCATAACAAATCTGAGCTCTTCGCAAAGGCATGAAGAGTATTTCTGACCTAAGCCCCGCTGCCGCCATGCTCCTCCCCTTCCGCCCTTGCAGAAACCCCAGCCACACTCTGTCCTCCAGATGTACCCCTCACATGCTCCACTGCCTTGCGTCTCTCCAGACATCCAGACATATGACCTTCTGCCATCTGCTCTCATAAGCAAACTCCTTGTTACTCTCAAATACAGCATCTCTATGCTTACACATTCGCTAGTTTTTTTAAGGCCCTCAAGAAGCATATGAAAATGAGTGTCTGTAGCAGTTAGAGCTAAAAATATAGACATCTATAAAGAGTAAGAGAAGAAAGTGAGGCAGAATACTGGGGGCTGCCTGTGTTACTTTAGTCAGTACAGTAGTACAGGTGCCTCCGTAGCAGAGAAAGGCTCTTACAGGCTTGGTGGGATATGGATGGAGAGTGGACCCCGGAACTGAGAAGTTAGGAGTTCATGAGGAGTCTGAAAGAAATTATCTCCAACAGTGGAGGAAGCAAATTTTAATTTTCACCCATTTTGTAAAATACCGACTTTAATGTCCTTTGTCTCTGAGCTCTTCATTTTTACCTTTTTCCATATGTTGTTGAAATCTGTTTCCAAAATATTCCAAAGTAGTCATTCAATTTCTTGTGAATTCTTTGTGACTAGATATACACTGTCTCCTGTCTCCTTGGACTCTGTATGTTATTATGATTTGCGGTAGTTTACTGAAAGATAGGTTTCCTAACCATCAGAATTACAAATAATTTCCTTTGTGTTGCAGGTAATCCTGTTTTCTCTTTACCACTGAAACATTTCTTGGTTGTTGATTGTATTCAGATGATTCTTTGAGTGATTTATTTCTTTTAACCGTTACTTGTATAAGAGTTGAAACCTTTTCTTATCCTCTACATAAAATCAAGAATTGATACTCATGTCTTTCTTTGCCATGGTTTGAATTCAAATTTCAACTCCAAAATTCCCAACTTTTCAGTCAAAGACAATTATGTCTTCCCATTTATTTATACAATTACTTCATTCTGTCTCTCAGACTCACTGCTTCCTTCTGAGTTTAAGGAAGAGACTTTTTAAAAGAAATCTTTCTTTCCAGACTAGGTGGAGTCACCATTGAATTGCTTTGGCAAAAGCTGGCTTTGTTTCTAGCTAATTTCATAGGAGTAAGTTAAAGTGTAACACAAATGTCTTATTTTTACAAGTCTGAGTTGCCAAAAATACGTTTTGGATTTCTACCATTGGCTTGTTTAAGATCCCTAACACATATGGTTTTGCTGGACATATGGTCTTGCTGGACAGCTCCTTGTGTGTGCTATGAAATGGGTCCTTTGTAAATCTCTCTCTGGAAAAAGCTCTAGTTGAGAGCCATCCTTCTAATAGAACTATGAAATATGTTTCCTTCTTCTTTTTTTACTTTTCATCTTCATGTTCCTGTGCCTAGCTTCCGTCACTCTAGTTCTATGGATTGGCTTCTTGTCACAGTCACTGAGGTGCGTGGTCTAGGGGTTCATTCATGCCTTGGAGTCTGATCTTGTTGCTCCCTCCATCCCTGCTCTGCTCTGTTCCCCACCCCCCAAATCTCCTGTGGTCTGTACAACCACCTGCCCCTTCTGTCCTCTCAGGAGTTTTTGCTTCCAGGTTTGTCGGACAAAACTGTCTCCTTCAGTACACTAGAGAGATCTTTGGTCACATCATGGGATGACTGTTATTCCAGGTTTATTTTCTCCCCCTAGGATCAACATTCCCCACTGGTTCACTTCAGGAACTTGCAACTCAGTTCACTTTTGCAAATCTTAAATTGAACTCTCAGGATTTTTACAAGATGCTGCCAAACTTCCTGTAGAAACAAGTCTCTTTAAAAACTGCTTTAAATTCAGTTTTCTCCAGATTGTTGTTTATTGCCTCCAACTATTTTTCAGCAGAGGCATTTTTCTTACATGAATAAAAATTTCAAACACTTTAATGGGAACATTAAATTTGGCTTCACTTAGTTCTCCCAACTGCCATGAGTCTTTCAACAAAAGCCCTCACAGGAACACAACTCTTTTCTTCCTTTTTTATATACAACTTGTGTATAAAAATCTATGAAATAAAAGGGCTTCTTTCTCCCTTTGGTCATGTGATCGATGATAGTTTATACTCAACTGTTTTGATTCAGGTTGAAAAGATATGAGATTCAGCAAACATTCAGGTGTGTTATTATTGTTAGAAACATCAAAGCTAGTTCTACTGTGACTGGTTATGTGAGGTATGAGGGACATTTGCTGAAATCGTGTATGGGTTTTATATTCTACCATTCATTTGAGTGGGCTTCTAAAAGTTTAATTTTCTTTTGGAGTAAGGTATTATTTTTCTTTTAGAATTTACACTTATTAAAACCTCCTAATCCCAAAATATTAATAACATCACCTCCAATTCAATATTAATGAAAGTTACTACAAGCAAAACTAAAATCTCCTGAATTTCTTATGAGAATAAGATTGGTAGAGGACACTTTTGAAAACAAACAGCCACATCCAGCTCCTCACACAGGCCACAGCGGAAAACTCCTAAGCATCTCATGGTATTTTCACATAACCCCCATAGTGAGCAACATCAGAGCTCAGTGTCCCCTGCAAAGTGGGGACCATTTGTTTCTCCAAGGAACATGGCACCTCATGGGATTCCCACAGGATAATGGCAGGAGACAAGTCCTGAGAGTCCCTGAGGATCAGTTGCTGAGATGAATAAAATGTGTCCTGTGTTTTGAAAATCATGACATGTAAACTTGATCGAAGCCCCAGTTAATTAAAAATCAAAACACTTTTCACAGACTTTTACAACCTACTTCGGATGCTTCTTCAGAATTCGTGTTTATGTTCTGTTCTCTCTCCTGCTGCTCTGGCCTATTTCCTGTGTTCTCCGCAGTTCACACTTTCCTCTGCTGAAAATGTCACTTCATCTTCTCTTGAGTTAACTTTGCTGGTACAAAAGCCCAACTGCACAGTGACTGACAAGATTATGACTGTTCAAATACCTCATTTCCACATCCTGTAACAACAGTCTGAAGAGAGCCTATAGTACATCTGCATAGCAGATCCACAGGCACTTGAAGAAAGTCAATGGAGGAATCACCATGACATTAGTATAGCTGGGGGTATTGCTTTTCCCAAGGACCATCTAAAAATGTAGTGTTGCGAGTTTTGATGTTATTACCTATAGAGTTGTCAAAATGTGAACACATTTCCTCTTTTTCCTTTTCTTACTTTGCTGACTCAACCTGTCCACTAGATCTTAAGGAGAGGCAAGAAGAAGAGTATGTGACTTTTACAGCCATCGGAATTTAATGCGCTCAGAAAATGCAGCCGGTTTGTAGGTGCAGTGGTGATTGCAGCCTACCTTGAAAGACTATTCCTCTTAGTTGTCTTCTGATTGCTACCTCCATTGGATTTGATCTTTCACAGCAATTTATTTTAGGGGCAGTTAGGCAAGTACACACTAATGAATAAAACTTCCCACGGTCTCTTTTTGAGACACTAGCGCAGAAAATCTAGCCATCCAAATATTAGAATTGTGTAATCTTTGTTAGGGGACAAACTCCAATTGTTGATAGTACTAAAAATGAATGTGAAGCCTGAAAGTCATTATACTGTGAGTAAGCAGATGGCGCCCATCCATTTTAGGAAATTTTGGGGGATTCATGAGTTGCTTGGAAAAAGAGATAGGTAGAACATGTCGTAATTAGAATGTAATGTTGTTTAAAATAGAGCTGAGAGTATAACTAAATCAGATCTGGCAATACAATCACATTACTTGGCTTATGTTGGTAGAAGCTATTTAAATGGTTTTTATACACAATACACATGGTTAGCAGTCCTTAGTAAATTGTCCTTGCTGTTTGTTTTATGATTGAATGATCATAACCGTTCAGAAGTCAAACATATTGTCATGGGGGAAAGGTCACGCTTGATGCTACTTGATGTTAAAATGAAATCCTGAGTATAACTTCACTTTCCATCAGGGAAGGATGAACCATAAACACTCCTCACTTAAAGGATTATTTCTACTGTTCTTTGTAACCGTCTGCTGGATAAAGTATGGTCCACTATCTGCAGGGGATACATAATAAAAGTCACTAGGTCATTCACTGGCTGACAGATGACAAGTTAGTGGTCCAAAAAATGAGAGTAGGAGAAAGCAGTAGGAAAAGATTGGGAAGAGGTGAGGTTTCAAGAGCTCCCATTCCCTAACTAGTGGTATCATTTCTTTGATCAGTCTTCCATAGAAGTTATAGAATGAACCGCCCCAAACCTTTTATAATTCTCTGATTGTATTGCTGTTGCAATCAGGCCCCTCTAGTTCAGTCTGGAGATATACTGAGTGTTACTTAGAGGGCAAATGTTCTAACACTCACGCTGTGTTAGAGTGCAACTGTTTGCCTAGTGGTTCGAAAAGTGCAAGTGAAATGTCCTTCACAGCAGGTAGCACGAAATGCAGCTCAAAAAGACACGAATTCAAGAAGCTCTGTGACTTTAGCCAAAAAGTAATCTCACTAACCCATGGTTCCTTTTTGTACAGGTCTGTTCAGCTAAAATTATTCTAGATGACATCAAAGAATTGTTGTAAGGAGCCACGTATGACTTTAAATGTGGACACTGCAGGCCACTAAGTGCTGTGAAATACGTGTGCTTGTCGTCATGCTGTTGTCTGCACGCACAGAGGAGCCACTTGTCCTGCATGGGAAAAAAGAATGCACTTCCTAGTGTCATCGATATGCCAGGGAAGTAAGAACCCCCTGTGATGGGAAGGAAGTCAGATAACTCAGCAGCTGGAGAAACATACAAAAGGGAGCATTATAGCTTCAGGAATGAGCACTGAAGTGCACTCATAGAGAACAGTTTAATTTTAGAAATTCATATTATTTTGAGACTTGCAAAATGGAAGCTGAGAGAATGAATAAAGAGGTAAAAGAAGGGACATAAACACGTGATAAATAGGGAAGGAAGACAGTAGCCTGGGCTAGAGGGGAGAGAAGGTGTTAGAGAAGGACTGAAGGATGGGGGGTGGAGAGGAAGAAAAGATTGTCAGCTTAAAAGATCCAGGAACAAAGTTTCCAGGAAATGTACAACAGCTCAACATTACAAATGTACAAGAAATGAACAAAGGGATTTCTCCAGAAAAGATTCAATGAAATAAAGAAAAAAATTGTAGAAACATTAAAAAGTCACAGAAGGCAGAAAGGATGCAAATGCAAACAAATACTTCTTTGCTCTTTGTAGTCTCTTCCAGTGTACCTTATAGACTTTGAAATCATAATTATCTACTTCATAACACTAATGTGAACGTTGTTGCACCATTGTCCTGATTTCATAAAATGAAAAACCTGTAAACAAGTGATGACTCGCTCAAGGTCGCAGGCACAGAGCAGAATGACAACTCCATCCCGCTTCCCTGGAGTGCACACCGAGCACGCTGCTGCCTGCCAACAGCGCACAGAAAACAGCTTGGAACAGGAGGAAGGCAACATTAGGCGAGTAAAATATCTCTGCCTTTATCCTTTTCCTTAAACATGTTTAAGCAAAACTTTAAACAACCGAAGGAAAATATATGTGCTTTCTGTAGCTGAATCAAATTGACACTAGAACGTAAGGTAAATGTGGAAGGAAAGGGGAAAGAAGAGAGTACTAGTGATATTTGTGTGCTCGTAGTCTTCATGCAGTCAAGTGGCTTCCATGGTGTTAAGAAGACAACTGTTGGGAAAGTGTATTAATTATGCTAAGCCCTTACCTGTGCACAATAGCTGCTGTGACCTGCCCGGCTCAGGTGAGACGTGATGATGGCACATCATGCCACGTACCCTTTGCAGAAAACAAATCACCACGCTCTCTGCTAATCAGAAGAATGTCATGCAAGGTTTTGACAAAACGCTCTTAACTCACACAATTTCAGACATCATAAATAAACTCGCAACCTGCCACAAGCAAGCACTTATCAGCTGAAGCGGAGGAGGAAAATAGTCTGCATGTTTACGTTTCCCGAAACACCTCTATCACAGGCTGACCTCTGATCTCAAACCAGTGTCACGGTGTTTCATGAAGGACAAGAACAGAGACAGTCTGCCTCCAAAAAGGTACAAGCAGTTTTGTACCATTCCAAGAGACTAAAACTTCTCACAAATAAGAGAAAAAAAGTCAATATGTACATTCTGGTGTTATGTTTCTGATCTCAAAGGTACTCAAACTATTTTTTTTTTTTTGAGACAAGGTCTTGCTTTGTAGTTCAGGGTGGCTCTGAGCTCACTATGTAGTCCAGGCAAGCCTCGAACTCAGCAATTCTTCTGTCTCTGCCTCCCGAGTGCTGGGATTACAGGCGTGAGCCACCACACCCGGCACTGTGGTATGTGGTATTGATTGTTGGTGGGTGTGAGTCTCCATGCCCAGCATTGTATGTGGTTACCGGGGATCGAACTCAGGACCTTGCGCTTGCGAGGCAGGGGCAGGAACCACTGAGCTAATCCTCCGGCCCTCAAACTATTTTTTAATTACAACCATCGATACATGAAACTTGGTTGACATCCTTTGGCTTTGCCTTTCGTCTTGGACCAAGACTCAAGAGGGCAACCTCTGAGCGAAGAGTTGTAGTCAAAGAAAACATGATTACTTGACATTTGTAATTTGTATGAAAGACTAAAAGGAAGTACACTGATTGAATTTAGAGATATAGTTTCCAAGCAAAATCAAGAAACATGTATTGTTCTCTTTCTATAGTCAAAGCACTATGCTATACCTTTAGGTGATTCCAAAAAACATCTAAAGATTCTATCTTTAATCTCTAAAAAAAAACTCACATGTTCCTTAGAAAAGGTAGTTACTTGATGGTACAGAACTTGAGGAAAAGTAAAATAAGATGAAAGGAAGTTAATATCATATTGCTGATAAGTGCAGCAAAAATATACTTACTATTTCTCACATGTTATATCCTTGGTTTTTGTCTGTTGAATATGAGAGATCCAAAGGTATATAACATCCCGCAAAGGGGATGCCCCAGGCCCTCCATGAGTGCCAGCCATTTTTATAATTATTATTCTTTTATTCTAATACTAACAATAACAATGCCGGCTCTGTTATATCACTTCCTACTAGAACCACAATTGTAACCACAAGCTCCATGTTGGGCTCTCAATTCAAATATTTATAGGGAAGAGAGGTACTGAATATATAATGCTGCCCACCACATGCCCATAACCTTCTGTCCTCTCTGGTCCAAGTCTGAGGTCATGAACTTTATCCTTTCATCTTAGGCTTTCTGGAATGCACTAGCAGAAATATCTTTGGACTGGAAAACACTCTTCAAGTATAAGATGTAGCTATTGCTCTTATTAGAGAAAAATCAGCCTTCTTTTGCCTGTTTGGACCAAAAACCATATTCCTACCCTTCTCTATATGAGTGATGTGAAAGGAAAGGAAACCACTTCACTCCAGAGATCTTTCAGTTCTTTACATATAAAATTAAGCTGACGATGCAACTGGAAGGAGTAAGTAGTGAAACGCTTGCAACATACCTAGCATAATGCCAGAATGTAGTCAATTAATTGTTTCCTTTCCTCCCATATGCCCCAGGGATTTTGGCTTATTGACTTTCTTTCTTATCGCCAAGATTTACTCTTGCAGACAATGTAGGATGGATACTGTCTTCTCTAACATAACCTTTTTTTTTTTTTTTTTTTGAGACAGGGTCTCACTTTGTAGTTCAGGCTGGCTCTGAGCTCCTTATGTAGCCCAGACAAGCCTAGAACTCAGCAATCTGCCTGTCTCTGCCCCCCGAGTGCTGGGATAACAGGCATGAGCCACCACACCCAGCACTGTGGTATGTGGTATTGATGGCTGGTGGGCATGAGTTACCATGCCCAGCATTGTGTGTGGTTACTGGGGATCGAACTCAGGACCTTGCACTTGTGAGGCAGGTGCCGGAACCACTGAGCTAACCCTCCAGCCCTAACATAGCCTTTTTTTAAGGGAAAAGACAGGGATATGTTTCTGTTTCCTTATGCTGTCTGGTCATCCATAGGAGCTAAAACCATTTGCCTTTCTCCTGCTCTTTAAAGATGGCACTTGCTCGCCTGCCCCACCCTTTCTCAGAAGAGTAGATACTGAGAGTCACATGTAGATTTTAGCAGCGTCCCCAAATCAAGCATCTGTGACACTGGGAGTGCTTCTGACAAACTGGGAAACTTCAGTGTTCCTTGAATGAATACATCTCAAAATGCCCAGAGCACAGAACAATAAGAGCCTCAAATAGGACCTTTGTTGTGAAATGGCAAAAGCCCTCCCTCCATGCGTTGGAATAGTGAAGGGGAGATAAGGAAAAGCGGGTTCTGAAAATACATACTATGATGGGAAGCTATCCCCACCTGAACAAACACCTGCAGGATGTGGCCAGTTGAGTGGGCTGTGAGCCAGGCTGGCTCTCTTGCGGCCAAAATGCATCAGGAGGTCAGGAATCCTTCCTGACACTCAGATCTTCATCCTGTTCTCCATCTACCCTGCCATTCCTCAACACTACCACAACTCTGAAGGGTGCCAGAGGAGGAAATGGAACTTGATCACTACTATGTCTAGATCAATAACATGTATACAGAGAATAAAAGACAGCCTTCTGTCCAACATCCCACCACCCACCAGGCATAGCTCAGAGCTCTTCTGATGCTCACTCTGGAACTTTCAGCATCTTAAAGGCAGAGATAATGGGAAAGATCTGATATATCTTTTTTTTTTTTTTTTTTTTTTTTTGCTTTTTGAAGACAGGGTCTCGCTTTGTAGTTCAGGCTGGCCCTGAGCTCACTATGGTGCCCAGGCAAGCCACTGCGAACTCAGCAATCCTCCCGTCTCTGCCTCCTGAGTGCTGGGATTACAGGCGTGAGCCACCACGCCCAGCATTATATGTGGTAACCGGGGATCGAACTCAGGTCCTTACGCCTGCGAGGCAGGCACCGGAACCACTGAGCTAACCCTCCGGCCCATCTGATATATCTTTACTTGCTATTTCCCAGATGCAGAAATCTAGCACCAACTTAAGTTGTAAATATCCTTCTTAATTACACACCAAACCAAGCTCCAGAATATCCAAATAGTTCCTGAAAAAGTAGGCATCTTAGAAATATCTCATCCATTATATGTACAGTCCTTAGGGACAAATGTGCATTGTGAACAGAGAGCTGTTAGACACCACCCCCCCCCCCCAAAAAAAACCCCAAATCTTGATCTAGAAATAAACACTCTGGAAATCATTTAGCTGAGGTATGAAAATTTCACTCAGCGTTTAATTTTGTACTTTGTAATCATGTGCCATCCATTTCTTTCTGGGTAATTACTACTTTGTTTGTCTCTTATCGTTACCAGCAAAAGTCCTTATTCTTTAATTGGATATTAAACACGTAGTCACAGTCCATAGAATGCACAAATGCTTTTCCTAATGCCGGTCAGCTGGAGCTGCCGCATATTAATTTCTGGCACAGTGTTTGAGGTTTGATTGAAACTGTAGAAGAGACATTTGTATTTAGTTAGCTTGAGGATTTGTAGAGCCGAGAACATTTGAAGTTTGCCTTCAGCTGTGAGCATTTGGCTGCCGTTCTAAGACAGGATGCAGCTACCCACACTGTGACATGCACAGTCTGAAGCCCGTTCCAGCTATGCATGGCCCTGGTTTGGCTTCCTTTTCAAACCAACAAGATCCAGGTAAGGCCATAGTACAAACGTAGAACTCACTTAAAAAAAAAAAAAACTAGAACATTCTAGTTAGTGTTTATTGTAAACATTTTTAAGCCTGACTTGGATCTTAATCTGTTCACAGTGCTCGAAGGAATGTATTATCCAGAGAAGTGGTAACAGGAAAATAATGTCAAGATGGCGGTCATGTGAACCGAAAGGAAATTGAGCCCTTCCTAATTACCAGGTGGCTCAGTGAACAGCAGAATCCAATGAAGGGAAAACCAGCCCCACACAATTAATGAGACACAAAGGATCCTTTCAAAGGGCTACTGATCACTCCACCCTCTGTGGAGGGCTGGGAAGGAAGTTGCACAAGCAGAGGGCCTCAGGTTTGAGACGAGAAGGAGGCACTGGCGCAGGTACCCCCAGGGCTATACATCTACTCACCCTGCGAGGTGATGCCCTGTAGTGCCCAGTGTGATTTGATGAGTGAAGCAGGGAGTTTGCTTTCACTGTCTCCTTTCTCCCCACTTTACGAATCTAGTGGGGACCTCCGCATCACTCCCTGTCGAGAAGATTTTTATTCTGATTTGCATATTTCAAGCCAGGGCTGGAGGCATTCTAATAAAAATGCAAAAATTCCTTGGAAGCTTCAGGCTTAAAGCTATGAGGTATGGGATGTATGTCCTATGGGATAGTGGCTGCTATGAGGAGCAAAAATAAGCACTGTGTGATTTAATCTTACGAAGGCAAAGAACTTTCTGTCATGTTCATATCTGTATCACTCGATCTAGAAAATGTGGAGAATTCTCAACTAAAAAATCTGTTGAATTAATTAGTAAAAGTATTACAGAAGAAAATATATTACTAGAATATAGTTACATAATACTAAACAGGTATCTTTAGCATGTTTTCTCAGAGCCTATTAATTATTAAGGTACATAGAGACTCTCTAAAACATAATCCATTTAGCGTACTTCCCTAGTATAACATGTGAAACCTTTTCTCTCACATCATCTGTGTTAAACAGAGCATACTAAATTAACAGTTGCTGAATTCTGTGGACTCTTCTTCTCTGGGCAAAATGCTCACGATCCTTTTCTTTTTTTATTTTAAGATTCACATAAACAGTTCACTTAGAACTTCATGTATGTGTCTGTATGTACACATAGAGAGGAAAGAATTTCAGTGGACTACACATTCATGTGCATGCATGTTTATGTGCAACTATGTCAGGTTGTACATAGGGTATAGACAGTATATATCTCTGTATGTGTGTATATGTTCATAACACATAGATATTAATACTGATATGCATTAACATAGAGTCTTCTGTTCAACTGCCCTCTCTGTCTTAATCTGTTTGACCTTTGGCATTGCCCACGAGCACCCTCGTGTTCTATCCTGACTTACCCGTGGTTCACAAAGCTGTTACTTGTTTTGCTGGGGTTTCTCATTGGGGAAATTATTTATTTCTGGCAAACAGTGTTGACCTGTATTGGATGATGAGAAAAATGCAGATAAGCCATTGTATCTGCCACCAGAAAGAAAAATAAAAGGAAAGGTACCCTACTGGCTCCTCAACAGCACATTTTTACCAGGGCTCAAGGGAGTCTTCAGGCCATAGTCAAGGAGGAAAAATAAAAAAGGCAATAGTCAGTGAGCAGTTAAGGATTGATAAAAGTCCTTGGGTTTTATGAAAGGCATCTACGCCCCCTTGCCTGGTGCCTGGTGCTGATCGGATGAAGAACCAACCGTGATAGGCTTTGTCTCACACTGAGAGCAACCAAGGCAGAGCCATGCAGGAAGGAAAACTTTCCCCAGTTAGCAGCGTGTGAGCATCTGCTCCAGGAAGGAAAGGGCAAGATGTTTGGGTTTGGATCCAGAATGCCCCTGAAAGGCTCCTGTGTCCAGAGGGTGGAATTCTAGAAGGATTAAGGGGATTCATTGGATTAAGGGGCCTTCTACTCACCAGTGGACTCATCCACTAAAGACTTCCAAACTGAATGTGCTGTTGGGAGGTGGGGCCTAGTCCAAAGAGACAATTTAATGGGTTGTGACCTGGAAGGGTACACCTGCCTCCCAGGCTCTTCCTTTTGCTCCCTGCTTCCTGGCTGCTATGAGATGAGCAGCTTCCTCTGCCCAGGACCTCCCATCATATTATTTCTGCCTTTGAACCAGAGGATTTAGACTGAAAATGTGAACCCAGAGTTGTGAGTAGTGCATACTTTATCCCAGTGAGAGGAAAGTGACTAAGATGCTGGAATCATTTAGCCATACGAACTCATTGAAGACATTTCCTATCTCCCTAGAGCACATCAAAGAGTGGAAGAGCAGAGAGCAGTACACTAAATTGTTCTCAGCTTCCCCACTCAGGCCCTTGTTCTAGCACCCTACATAATGTCAGAATGCGCTCATGGAATTTCAACTTTGCTCTCGCTGCCCACACAAAAGCGAGAATTGCAGAGACTTGAAACTGTCATGCTTTTCCACCACGTGTTTCACTGCCTGATGAGGACAGCCAAGTTGGGTGAGTAGCATGAGAAGATAAAAGACATCAAATGTCAAATCAGAAAGCATCTTAAGAATATAATCATGGAGAAGCTCATCTGTTTTAATAAGATCTTATGAAAGAGCACAACCTAGAGGGTTTCCTGAGTAAAACAGCACAAAAGGAACAGACATGTTCGGCTGGTGGAACAAATTATAAATCATGAATACAGCTTTCAGTGGTATATTCTGAGGATGGTACAGAAGCTGGAGTATTAAACACTAAATCCCAGGCCGAGGTGAGACTTAACCTTCACTCTATAAATACAAAATTTAAAACAAAATCAGACTTTTCCTTCACCTCAATTTCTTTGTTTTAACATGAAAGTACTAATTCTAATTCTCTTCTAATGAAAGGAATGGAAAAGAACAACGTGAAAAATCTGTTTCATTTTGGGCAAGCTATCCGGTTCATCTTGGTTTTGGGCAAGCTATCTTTTCTATTAAATAAATATCAAGCAATGTACCTATATACTATCTTGTTAGGTAAGTAATTCAAAGTCAGTATAAAAATCATGTCAGTTTAAAGGGCAATTTGTTTCCCCCCATGCTTGATGAAGATGTAAAGTACTTAATTTGCAATCAGATATTTATTAAGCCCTAGAAAGTAGCAACTGAGATTTATTGAAAGGGAAAGGCAGAACCTAAAGGAAAGACTCACTGAACAGCTGGTACCACATACTCCAGACCTTGAAACAGCTTGAAAATTTAGAAGGACTGGCAGAATAAGAAGTTCAGTGGGGAAAGCTTATGACAGAAGGTAGGATATTTGAGGGATGGCTAACTCCATAAAATCGAACATAGAAACTGTAGCAACAGAGTACACCAGACTCGTTCCAAGAGACAAGAAATTGATCACTTACCCTGCTAGCGTTACATAGTTTAGTCCTAAGAACACTAGATGATTTTCTAGTGACAGTCCTTGATTTTCACTCCTCCAGTAGATCCTTTAAACATGATCTCATGATGAGTGCCACACTTTCTTGTCACTATGGACTGAATGTTTGAGTTCTTCCTAAATTCATAAATTGAAATGTTAGCCCCTATCCCACTGCGATGGTATTGGAAGATAAGATTTGGGGAAGTAATTATAGGTCATGAGGGTGGAACTATCATTATGAGAGTGTGCCTTGTAAGAACCCCAGAGAGTGCCCTTGTCTTTGTGCTCTGTGAGGACACAGTGAGGAACCTGCTGTCTAGGAACCCGGAAGCGGCTTTCACACTCATCAGATGTATTGACATCCTCTCTGGAACGTTCCAGCCTCCTCAACTTGAAAACACATGTCTGTTGTTTATAGGCTACCTAGTTAGACTGTTCTACACCAGCCTGAACATACCTGGACACTCATCCAACAGAGTTCCTTTTCCGAGGACAACGTGACAGTGTGCCAGGACTACTGCCACTCTGCATTTGCTGTGGAAGGTTAAGCTCTTACAGGACCCACTTCCTTCTAGCAAATTCTACTCTCTCCTCAATGCCAAGGACATGGAGAGATTCCTGTCCAGGCAGATTAATAACATGAAACATGCAGAATCATTATCTTCATAATGTATCCACTGCGTTTCTGTCCCCGATGTGTCTTGATATAAAGGTCTTCAATCAATAAAACAGAAACAATTTCGGACTACTAACTATTGTGCTATAAATTTTACAGGCTTTAGGTGAAATATGAAAAATAATCCAGCTGCCTTTCTACAATTACATACCTTAAAATATATTCCTAGAAGTTATTAACTTAATATTCACCAACATTTATCTGTTCATATTTAAAATACTAATTCATATTAATAATATTTCATCACCTTCCTGTACAGTTATATATCTAGAGGTAGAGAATTTACTTTGCATAAGAAAAAAATGGAAGTAAGCTTTTATTAAGGTACTTTGCTTACTTCAAAGAAGAAAAACAAACTATGTTTACGGAGGCTTTCTGTAAGTTTCCTCTGCAGTACAAGGAAACACCTGTGGAAGCCCCCTGGGGCTGCTCTTCCTTGGGCAGGACCAACCCCTCCCGGGTTCCTTTGCTGATAATGTACACGGCATGCACTAAGAGTGGATTCCCTTGCAGGTTTATGGTGCAATATGGATCTCAGGAAAGAGCCCCACATTCACAGAAACCCATGTCCTCCTATGGATTAAATCAAAGGACAAGGAGGGTGGTTTTCATGGCAGTTAGTAGGTAAACAATGTGAAGTTTCCTGCATCTTGGATCAAACTGCCCCAGCCCACCAGCCGAGGCAGCCATGGACTTCTTTTTCACTTCCTCAAGCACGGGGCAGGCAGGAAAGGGGGTGATAAGGTCTGGCAGATTTCAGCAGTCAATCACCAAGAATGGATAAGATTTGATTAGTTTATTTCTGACATTTCAGGACTGAAATATGGTGTCTGAGACAAGGGTCTGAAGGGGTGTTTTTTTCACGTGAGAGTCCCAAGAAAAGAATTCACATTGGGTAGACGTTGGTAAGAGGCAGCAGCAGCATGATTTTCCTAGCATGTATACAACCTGTTATCACATACCAAAGCACACTGA
This sequence comes from Thryonomys swinderianus, assembly GCA_004025085.1. Classification (NCBI taxonomy): domain Eukaryota; kingdom Metazoa; phylum Chordata; class Mammalia; order Rodentia; family Thryonomyidae; genus Thryonomys; species Thryonomys swinderianus. Next base: position 26,199 of record PVIC010017026.1, read on the forward strand.
AAAATAGTAGCTGTGTGACCTTGTGTGATCATATTGCACATGCATGATTGATTTATGGTTATATAAATAAGCTTGTTATGCACCTGCACTAATGAAGGGGGCATGTCCTCTGGGAGCCCTCATACACTTGAGCCTTGACTGGCATATTTCATGCATGCCATGTTCCATTTCTTTGAATTAGGGCTCTTTGAGGCCTGCACTTTGAAACCAAGGGGATATATTTTTTAAATTTGAATCTTTATTGGTAGATTATATATACACATCAGGATCACACACAATATCGAGAATTTGTACCAGTATATGACACAATTTTATTCTCATTTTTCCCAATACCTGAGCTTTGTTTCCCTTTATTATCACAATATTTTTTCTTCCCTTTGTTACTTACCCCTATGCCCCATTTCCCTTTTAATATTTTCTATTTCACGACACAAGATAATTTTGAATAAAGTGGTCCTAATTGGTTTTTAAGAACAGGAGTAGCAAGTAGAAAACCTAAAAACCCAAAAGTTCTTAACTCCTCCTAAACTACTATATATAAACTAAACTACTATATGTAGTCATAGTATCTTTATCACTATGAAAGAACTTAGTCTTTTTTATTATCACTTTATCTACTTTCCACAGTATAAATGGTGGTTCAGATAAAATGCAAATAAAAAGGCAAATTACTGCTCAACAAAATTAAATAGATGGAAATTACAGGACATCTTATATGAGGAATTGTTATTGTATTAAAACTTGTTAAAAGACTAATCATTTGTAAAATATGCACACAGCACACAATATGCTTTCAGTTGTACTTACATGGAAATGGGATATGTTGAAAGTGCATTGAAAGAAATATGATAAAACATTTTAAATTGTTTATGGACAGGATGTTGACATTTCATTTTATTTGCCTTTATCAGTTTATATTAATAAGCAGAAAATAATTTCTAAAAACCTTCCTTTGTTTACTATTCTCTCTTCTTTCACATGAAAATTTTTCCAGTTTGCTTCACTCTCCTCAATGAAAATGTTCTTATTTAACTAAGAGCCACAGATACAGTAAATAAAAATAAAGAATGCTTACTTGGGTTCGAATTTCAGACCACAATTTTTTTAGTAAAGTACTTCCTATGCAACGTCTGGAACAGACTTATACCAACTAATTGAAATTTCAAATTTCAACATAAAAATACAAGTTATTTTAATGACTTTTAACTTTCCTATGTACTCTATTGACTCCCCCAATGCAAACTGATAATGTTTCATTCCCTGGATTGAGGGATTTGCTGGGAGAACCCAGAGAGGGGGAGAATTTAGTAAGGAGCTAAGAGACCTTGATGTGCCATTGGACGGGAGAGAGTTGCAGGGCCAGGGGAAGCCGGTGACAGGCTGGGCCTTTGGTAAGCTGTGGTGCTGAGTGCAGAATGAGACACTCCAGGGTGTGAGGGGCACAGTGCTAGGGGAAGATGAATTGGGGTCTAGGCTCAGTAAGTCCGAGATGCCTTCGAGTGACCCCAGCAAAGATGCTAACTAGGAATCCCCTTTGGCTCATCCCACCACCACCACTTTGTTCATCGCGGGTTTTAGGGCTCAGAACCCTCTGCAACAATCTCCTCCTAATCTCTATGTGACTTGGGTGCCTCGCCTCTTAGACACCAGGACAATCTCACCTGCCACCCTGCATTACAAGAGGTTGTGTGTGTGCAAGGCCACTGAGCTGTGAAGCTCCTGGGTTTAGGAAGCCAAGCCAATGAATTTTACAACAGAAGCATCTCCACTGCCCAACCTAGAAAGCAACTCAGTATAGATTCCTCCTGAACTGAGCTGGTCTGTGGCGTGTGAGGCACTGCGCTAAGCATTGTGGGTGGTTGCAGAAACGGAAATACAGTCCGACCTCTACAAATGTACAGACTCTGTGGGGCTCTAAGCTGTGAGTACCAGTTAAGTTCATTTCTTCCTGTTTAATTGTTCTTGTGAAAATATAAGATAGCCTTATACTGACAGATTGTATGAAAAGTAAATACAAACCCAATCAGGTTATATTGAGAAAAAAAACTGGCAAGCCAGCCATGGGAACTCTATGTATGCAATTTTCTGTAATTTTCTCTGTATTAAGGAAATTCTTACGGTGCAGTAAATGCATTTCTCTGAACACCAAACTTCATGTAGCAATTTTTGAAAGAGCAGATGGCACCCTCAAATTAAACTTATCCAGGGAGGATTTAATAAAAGGACTGTTTACAAAGATGAGGGCTGGCTAAGGCAAAGCAAAGGAGAAATCACGGCCATCCAGCTGCTCTGGGGGCATGACCGGAGAGTCCTTCGACACTCAGGCCTCCAAGGGGGAGGCCCCAGTCCAGCGCCTGACAGAACGGCCCGGATGGGGGAGAAGAAACCTCACAGCAGCCGGCAGCTCTCACTGTCTTTGTCTTAGAATTCCCTTTATATTTACACAAATTATTGAAAACACGAAAGAACATATGTTTATATAACTTACTTATCCGTATTTACCTTGTACATTAATCAGAGTGCAAATACCCTAGTAAGGAAATTTCTTTAATATGTATTAATGTAAAATAATAATAAACCCAGAACCTGTGAGTCATAACCATGAATGGAACCTGCTTCCATTCAAGGCAGGCAGCATCGGGGAGACTCCACCTCGCGCTGCAAAGAGGCCCGGAATGAAAAGGCCAAACCGTGTCTGGCAATCATTATGATATTTGACTTCGCAGAGCAATGAAAAAGAATCTCAGGCATCACCGATGATCACTACCTCTTAGCCACAAGGCTCTCAAGGAAAGGACTGTGCTTAACAGTGCTTACTTTTAATGTCCCAATCTCACAAATTCTCATAATTCTGCATAAAAACAAACTTCAGTTTCATCTAATCTTTTAAAAATGTAGCATGAATAGCATAGCTCCAGGACTTAATAATAATGGTATAATGACTCTGTTTCACTCCATGGTCTTTAATAAGACAACAAAACAGTAACTTAAGTCCATGATGAGTAGGGAACAGGGCCTTAAATATGACTCCTTTCAAGGTATTGGCTTTATCCAAGTGTAGTGTTTCACACGTGTAATCCCAACATTCAGAGGGCTGAGGCAGGGCAATACTTGTGGGTTCAAGGCCAGCCTGGGCTCCCTAGTAAGAACTTGTCTCAAAAAATGAACAACAAGCCGGGCGTGGTGGCTCACGCCTGTAATCCCAGCACTCGGGAGGCAGAGGCAGGAGGATTGCTGAGTTCGAGGCTTGCCTGGGCTACATAGTGAGCTCAGAGCCAGCCTGAACTACAAAGCGAGACCCTGTCTCAAAAAAAAAAAAATGAACAATAAACAAAACAATGCAATGCTGGCATGGGGGTAGGTTATCTGGGGGCTTTGAGTCACATGGAGAAATGCACGGGGCTGAAAGGAGACAGGGTTCCAACCCAGCTCAGCAACAAATCAACTCGGAGAAAAGTCAAGTGCTGAGTTCCATTTTCTTCTGTATAAAATAAAGCAGTTGACCCATATGACCCTCACTGTGGTATGGTTCTGACTGCCTCTCTCTGGTAAAAGTGCCTACCTGGGGTCGGCCGAGCACAGCGCCTTTACTTCCATGCTCTCCAGCTACACCATGGATCTGACACAAAGTGAGTCTTCCTGAACAGAGTGTCTGCCCAGGAAAAAGGTGTTATCTAATTTTCAGGTGATTACTTGACCTCCTTCAAAATTGCCTATCTAAAGAAAAGATAAGTATTTCTTTGATTGAGAAAAAAATTTTTACTGTGATTTCATATCAAGAAGATCCTGTTCAGAAACCAGGCAGTAACAGTCTTCTACTTATCCCGCATTCAAATGAAACCTTAGAGAGAGAAAGAGAGAGAAGACACTAGTTGAGTTATGGAGTTCATTTTTTGCTCCAGATAAACCATTTCTAAAGAATTCATAGCTATAAAAAAAAAGAATTCATAGCTATCTTCAGTTAATTCAGATTAATAGGACCTACACAGTGGGTATTTTAAAAACTAAACCCCAATAATAGTCATATCATTATTTGTCAGCTTTTTTTTTTCTTTTGGCTTTTTTTGGAGACAGGGTCTCGCTTTGTAATTCAGGCTGGCCCTGAGCTCACTATGGAGCCCAGGCAAGCCACCGCTAACTCAGCAATCCTCCTGTCTCTGCCTCCCGAGTGCTGGGATTATAGGCGTGAGCCACCACATCTGGCATTTTAAGTCAGTTTTAATGAACACGGCATAGTGATTTCAGATATGACCATAGCAAAGAGGCAGCATGAGTCATCTACAGCCAAATTCTGAGGCCCAGAGGGTGCATCCCCCCACCCAGCACTGGCCAGGCCAAGGGCAGAGACTGCCTGGGCCTCCACCTTCCTTTTCCTTCCTTGACTTTCTTGCATTCTGACCTATGTCAGTAGGTCTGACTTATGCCTGGCTCTGACTGCAGTAGTAGACTTAATCCTCTTTCTGTGACAAAATACCCACAACCAGGTATTTATAAAGACTAGAAGTCAATTTGCTTCACAGTTCTTTAGACCAAGAAATCCAAAGTGGGGCCAGCATCTACACAGCATGCAGTGAGCGTGCTGCTGCTACATAGCAGTACAACTTGGGCTGCCACACGCAAGTCCAAGCAAGCGTGTCAGCTCTGGCCTCCGTCTCCTTCCACATCCACTAATGCCATCGAGGGGACTCCATCCTCGTGACCTCATCTAACTCTAATTCCCTCCAGGGGTCCCTCTTGCAAATACCATTAATGTACGGATTTGGTAATAAAATTTGGAGGGACACATGCAAGCCTATCGAAGCATTCCACACTGGGATCCTGTCTCCCATATCACCAGATTAAAGTTTATCTCTGTACTCTTTGGTGCTTAGCTCAGTGCCCAGCCTTGTTCCATCAGAATCACCTTCCTCCTCTGCTCTCTCCATCTCATGCTTGCTGAGATATAAACCCTTTGCTCTCCCTCTTGCTCCACCCAGAAAACCAACTCCTGACCCTGGTCACTCAGTCAAGGTTCAGGTAAGCTAGAGGTAGTTCATCCTTAGAGGACAGACCCTCCTAGTATATTATTGGGGGAGTTCCAGTCTCTCTGAACATTAATGGCATCATCTGCAAAGTGAGAACACTACTACACAAATGGAATACTAGGGCTGAGAGGGCTCATTGCTAAAGTGCATTACACAAGCTTAAAATTTGTTTTGCTGTTTTACTAAAAAGTACCCTCAGAGCACATTTTCCTTAAATCTTTGAATAAACTTGATGGCAGCCCTCTCATCTAAGGAAACTGAAATTGCCCTCCTCCGTTGCTCAGAGGGTTATTGCTCTTTCTGTCCCAACCCACAGACAGGTGCAGAAGGCAGTGGATGCCCAACGTGACTCTGAGCTCTCCCAAGAGCCTTCAAAAGTGGGCAGCTCCCGGGTCACTCAAGGCCTGTAGGCAGACTCTAACAAGCAGGGGTTCGCTGATGGATATGCTCCCACCAGGTCATCGTGCCAGAGACACAGAGGACAAGGCCGAGTAATGAGCTCACCAGCTTAGCAAAATCTCTGCCAATGCCAAGATCCTCCAGGCTTGGAATTACCAGCTACCGCAGCACCAGAAAGTCCTCAGCCATCAGAAGCTGTGCCCTTGCCTGGGGCCTGTCCTGACTGATGAAGAAATAGACAATTTAGTCTGTGTAAGGGAAAGATTGCTTTACAGAGAGGGCAGAAAAATTCCCTGCGAGTAGCCTGTTTCCCAATGACTGCTACTCTGAGAACATTTAAAAGTCCCTCGGACTGTTTGTGAGAACTATTGTCCACCGTCACTATTAGACAGTGAAGGCAGTAGCTTCTATTCAGGAAATATTTAAGGACTATCCACTTAGCACTATCTACTTTCTTTTTTCACTGTTCCTTTCTGTTGTATGAGAAGATGGGTTTGAATATACACTTCTGCATGTCCGTCTGTTCAGAAAACAACCTTCCCATCCCCCAGGTCAATCTGATGAGCCCAGTGACTCGGCTCTGAGGGCCTTAGCAAGATTTCCTATCTGGCAAATTGGCAAGACTTGGAGGAAAAGAGAGGCCAACCAGTGGTTCTACGTCACTCCGTCCCAGGACTTGCACTGTGCCCAAGCTCCGTCGTGCATGAGGCAGTCCTTCGACTGCAGGACTAGCAGGTGGCACTTTATCTCTTTTAGTGATAGAGGACATGGACCTGCAATAGGCCATCTGCCTTCACATGTGCCCGGTGAAGGATAACAGGCATCCCTGAGAAACCTGGGTCAAGATATCGCCATGGCAGCCAGAATGATCAGGAAGAATTGCTCAAGGAGCCTTATTCCCCTAAACTCCCCAACATACTTCTTTTCCAGCTAAATATAAATCCTCAATAATGAGCAGAAAGGAACGTATTTTAGGAACCATTAGAATAAGCAATTGAAGGGGCCGGAGATATAGCTCAGTGGTTCCGGCGCCTGCCTCGCAAGCACGAGGTCCTGAGTTCAATCCGGGTAACCACATACAGTGCCGGGCGTGGTGGCTCACGCCTGTAGTCCCAGCACTCGGGAGGCAGAGACAGGAGGATTGCTGAGTTCCAGGCTTGCCTGGGCTCCATAGTGAGCTCAGGGCCAGCCTGAACTACAAAGCGAGACCCTGTCTCAAAAAAAAAAAAAAAAAAGAATAAGCAATTGAAAAAGAATTATATAATTCAATTAAGATGCAAGAACAATACATGTTTATTTTCAGACATTATAAGAGACTGGCGTATTTGAAGATTGGGAGTAAAAATCTGTGAGTGTTTTATCTGGAAGACCAGCTGTGAGAACAACCTGCATCTGTACTCTGGAATTCTCTCTCCAGCTTTCTAAGAATAACACACCTCTAGCTCCATAAACTGAGTTCTGAGAATAGCGTGAGATCAACTCAGTAGCAAACGGAGCCTTTAGAGCAAGAAGCTGACAACAACGATGTTTG
>PVIC010017027.1:0-33164 GCA_004025085.1 Thryonomys swinderianus
AGGAAGGAAGGAAGGAAGGAAGGAAGGAAGGAAGGAAGGAAGGAAGGAAGGAAGGAAGGAAGGAAGGGAGAAAGAGATTTCTACCTTGATAGCACCAGCAATGGGAACAGTAAGTCAAAGGAAGGCTCTTTCTGATCCTGTTTCTGTTGACCTTTCACAGGTAACCACTGAAATCAGCCTTTCCCTAGTATTCTAACCTCAAGGGAAAAATAAGATTTGCTTTATTTTCTTAGCTCTTGAGCACTCAGCAACAGCGCTAAAATTCCTCTTCATTTGTGGACTTTCATTCACACCCATGTTTGGCAATACATGGGCCCAGCATGTACCAGTCCGCAGGAAGGGACCCTAACCTCAAGTGATGGGGACCAAGGTGTGGGATCATGTAGGAGGGGCCCTCACCCAGGTACAGTGGGGGAAGGCTTTCAGGCGTGCAGGGAAGGTCCCTCACCACAGGTACATCAGCACCAAGGTGTGCTTCCTCAGGGTTGGTGAGCGGAACAGGTCCACAAATGATGGGCTCAGCTTTTCCATCACATCCTCCTCGACAGAGAGCATCTGAGGGAGTCAGATCAACACCTCACCCGCTTGTAGAGGACAATCCCTCAGGGAGGAGCCCGAGCCGAGCCATGCCCACCAGCAGGCTTCACAGCCATGGGTGAGCAGGGCTCCCTGCTTCCCGGGTAGCCCCTGAGACACACACCCAACCCCAGACCCACGAGGACCCCATCCTGGCTCTGTCACCTTTAAATCAGCAGGAGGCACTGTCCCGTTCTTCTGGGCGATGTGGTCCATGATCTTTACGGCTTGAGTATTCCTCTTCTGTGACAACAGCCATCGGGGTGACTCCGGCACACACCTGTGGTCACAGCTCATCACCACAAGGCATCTCTCAGAAGTCATCTGACATTAAACCTGACCAGTTTAGTGGCCTGGAACTTATTCCTCAAGCAGCTGGTGAACAAGGTCCAGGTTCATTGTAACCTGGCCTGAGCAGCACTCACGAGAGCTCTCTGTGTCATCTGTGCTCAGGGCCACTTGTTAAGACTTACAGAGAAGAGGAAACTACAACTTCATGTGTTCTCTTCTCTCTGTGGGGCAGGGGCCCATCTTATCTGAAAACTGGCAGTCCCTGTCCCCCATTCTCGTAATATCCCCCAAGCAAAATATACTACATTCACTTTCCTTTAAAACTGAACACCATGCCATCTATTTCAAATGAGGCAGGGATTTTGCAATTTAGAGACTGGGACTCTGATACAAGGGTCTTCTGGAAACTCAGACCGAGTGTCCTTTCTTCAGGGGACACCTCTGTTTCAGCAGGAGGGCAGGCTGCTCCTAAACTTGCCAGCTGTGAACATGCATGCTCAGAGGCCAGCTTTCCTTCAGAGAGCCCGAGTCTACCCTACTGTCACCCACAGATAATGTTTGTCCAGTACAACTCTGGCAATATGTGCATGGATAAGATATTCCCCTCTGCTGCTCCTTCTTCCCTCTGCAATAAATCTTATCTATGAAATTGTTTATCCTTTCAAACTCTGCAAAGAGCTCACAGCTATTAAGAATAACACCTCAGAGGCCAAGGATTTAGCTCAGTGGTTCCGGTGTCTGCCTTGCAAGCACAAGGTCCTGAGTTGGATTCCCAGTAACCACACACCACAGTGCCGGGTGTTCTGGCTCACGGCTGTAATTCCAGTACTGGGGAGGGAGAGGCAAAAGGATTGCTGTGAGTTTGAGGTTTGCCTGTGCTACATGGTGAGTTCAGGGCCAGCCTGAACTACAAAGTGAGACCCTACCTAAAAAAAAAAAAAGATTAACACCTCAGTTGAGAGGTTCTGTTCTATAATGACTCTGTGTCCAGTGTCTTGAAGGAATCTGAGAAGCCCTTTCACTCATAAATTCACATATCCAAATAGCAAATATGTGGCTAAATGAGAAGTGTAGCTGAGTCTTATTAAAAATAGCAATATTGGGCCAGAGATTTAGTGCAGTGGTTCCAGCGCCTGCCTAGCAAGCACAAGGTCCCCGGTACGATCCCTGGCAACCACATATGACAGTGCTGGGCATGGTGACTCACGCCCACCAGCAATGAGTACTACATACCACAGTTCCAGGTGTGGTGGCTCATGCCTGTAATCCCAGTATTCGGGAGGCAGAGGCAAGAGGGCAAGCCTGAACTACAAAGCGAGACCTTCTCTCAAAAAAAAAAAAATAGCAATATTACCCTAAAAATGAGCTGGAAGAAGAGAGAATAGAAGAAGGAGAGAGAAGAGAGGGAGAGAATTAAGTGGATAGCAAAGTGAGAATATCTGACTTTGAGACTGTGGTGGCCAGTGTGGTAAAACAACCTTCTCGAACCTCTTCCGTTTTCTGGACACTTCATACAGATTATCTTCAAAACTTCCCAAGGTCATTGGTAGCACCTAGAAAACTGTTTCCTGCACCTGGGCATGAAGCTGACCCACAGAGGCTAGACTCTCTGTGATCAGCTTGGCCTTGTGTTTCTGGAAGGGGCACATTTCAGGCTTTGGGGTAGCCCTTGTAATCCATGGATCCAGCTTCTAGCAAAACTCAAGTCTAGGCAGGGGCCACGCGTGAGCCTAAGCAGGCTGTGTCTGAGGCTGTTCCCCACATCAGGAAAGTCTCCAAGCAACATCAGATGCCCCATGTCAAGCATGGCTTTGGAAGCAGCTCTGTGCCACATGTGTGTACACACTGAGGTCCCTTGAGGTAGCTGGTACAGGGTACAGGCCCACATGATACCCCATCCCTCTGAGCCTGGTCCCATTAGTGCCAGGCAGGGAACAAGAAGGTGGTATTACCAGTAGTAGAGCAGGAACAGGAAGGTGGGCAGGGATACAGCCAGCTGGAGCCAGCGCCATTGTGGAATGGCATATGCCACCCCAGCGAGGCCCACCAGCCCCACGGAGAAGGCCACCTGGTACAGGATCGCCACCGTCCTTCTGTAGCCTGAGCCAACAAATTCTGTGACTGAAACAGAAACATGGTCACGATGCAACTCCCAGCAGAGGTGAGGTCCAGGGAGGGATATGTGTCCATCTGTCCTCTGTCCCCATCAGTGTCCAGCCTGGCCACCCATGCTCACATGTTCTATGCATGCTCCATTTCTCCCCACCTACTTGCCAGCACCTGGCTCCCCTCCATCCTTAACCAGTGAGCACAGGCCTTCTAGACAGATGCACTGTTGCCTGGCTTTCTCTACCTGCCGTCTGTCTCCCACCACGCCATCCATCTTCGCCCTTGTCTTGATTTGGGGCCCGGCCTCTCCCCACAGCCAGCTGGAGAAGCACCAGAACCCTTGCAGAATGAGTGTACCTCCAAACCCCTGCTGGGCCCCTACTGAGCCTGCCACTGCTCCTGCGTTCAGGACACACTGAAGACTGAAGGCCCCACATTCTGACAGATGGCAGGCAGGCCATGTAACTGACACATGTGGGCAATCAGAAAGCACAGTTAATGCTTACATTTTTAAAAAGTCTAGTTGGGCCAGAATTTAGCTCAGTGGTTCCATGCCTGCCTAGCAAGCACAAGGTCCCTACTTCAATCCTCAGTAACCACACACAACAGTACCAGGCCTGGTGACTCCTGCCTGCCAGCAATCATCACCACATACCACAGTGCCGGGTGTGGTGGCTCACACCTGTAATCCCAGCACTCAGGAGGCAGAGGCAGGAGGATTTCTGTGAGTTTGACGCTTGCCTGGGCTACATAGTGAACTCAGGGCCAGACTAAACTACAAAGCAAGACCCTGTCTCAAAAAAAAAAAAAAAGTCTAGGAAAATATACATTACCAAACACAAGGGGTTAAGTGTGTTCCAAGCAAGGGGAACTATTTTAAGTATTCTGAGGGGAATTAATGGCAATGTCTTTTACTGTAATAACGTTTGTCACATTTTGGGTTCACTCTGCATTGAGCAAATTCATGATAATTTCTGTCAAATAAAAACAATGTGTCTTCAACGACCTTAGTCAGTCTGGTTCCATGTGACGTCTAGCTCTTTCTCAAAGTCAAAATGACCAGAAAAGATGAATGATTTGAATCAGTTTAGGATATCAAGGCAGCCAGAAGAGCATAACTACAGATACCCATAAAAGATGACTTCCAGAACTGCTTCAGAAAGTGGCAAGAATGATGGGATAATTGTGTTGAAAGCGAGAGGGAGTATTTTAAGGAGGATTAATGGTGATGCATCTTTTACTGTAATAAAGTTTTAAATGTAAACAGCCACCATAGTTACTAATCATACTCTCTCAGTCAAGAACCGATGCACCTGGAAAGCCCACTTTGGGGGAAGCAATGACTGGGGCTTGGGCCAGCAGGGGTCAGGGCAGGAGTGGGTTTGGTGTGTTTGGAGAATGAGGTTAAGAGCAAGGTTCACTGATGGAGTGGAGATGGCGTGTAAAAGAAAGAGGCGGAGGTGATGCCAGTTTCACGACGTGCAGCCTGAGCAGCTGATGGGAAGGCTCTGTCCTCTGGAGCTGCGGGCCAGCAGGTTTCTCATTTCAAGGCAGGAACATGGTTTCACTTGGTCCTTGTAAACTATTGCTAGAGAGCCAACCAATAGGATGTTGTTTTCAGAAATGACCAGTAAAACTGTCTCTTTTCTCTTCTCAGAAAAAGCAAAAATGTAGCTTCTCCTCTGATGTGCCCTGTTGGTGGGTTGGGGAAAGCACACATAACTCTCTTGCACTACCTTTCTCCAGGAAGGGTGTTTTTGGAGTTTTAATTCTTATCCTTCACAAAATATGTAAAAAAAAAAAAAGAAAGAAAGAAAGAAAGAAAGAAAGAAAGAAAGAAAGAAAGAAAGAAAGAAAGAAAGAAAGAAAGAAAGAAAGAAAGAAAAGAAAAAAAGAAAGACTAATACATAGGCTACCCACATTGGTTTACACCTCAACTTTTCAAAAAATTATCATGGCTATCTCTTCTCTTTTTCCACTTTTGTTCTCTCTCCTAACTCTGGAGTGTCATTCAAACCAGCTGAGGTTTTATTTTTTTTTTTTAACAAGTTTCCGGTTCTGTCATACTCATAAAAGTTAAAAGGCTTCCCAAAGTCTCCCTGTCCCACACTACCTCCTGACTGTCCTCACTGCAGGATTGAGAAAAGGAGCCCATGCCTCCCCAAGTGGGCCCTGGACCCACACATACAGTTAACTGTCATTTTTTCTTTTCCCTTTGCTTTTCTTGTCCTGTTCTGCTCTATCTTTCTGTCTTTCTTTCTTTTCTGGTACTGAGGATTGAACCTAGGACTCTTGCACTGGCCACGTCCCCTTTTGTGCTTTTTTATTCTGAGACAGAGTCTCACAAGTCACTAAATTGCCCATGCTGGGCTGAGACTTGGGATCTCCCGCCTCAGCCCCCCGGAACACAGGTTCACAGGTGTGTGCCACCCTGACGAGAGGGCTCAGTCCTCCCCTGGAGCTGTGGGCCAGCAGGTTTCTCATTTCTCAAGGCAGGAACGTGGTTTCACTTGGTGCTTGTAAACTATTTTCAGTTTACAATTATCCCCACTTCTGTGGACACTGCAGACAGCCCTGTCCCCCAAAGCCCACCTCCACGTTTGGCTTGTCCCCTCTGACCCTGCCATGTGCCCTCTGTCCTGCATTTGTCCAGGAAACCTCAGTCCCAGTGGTAATTACTCAGCATATAGCCAGACATCCAGATGCCCTTGCTGACCATCCCCTGCACCAGACGGAAGACAAGCATGGATGTGTAGTCGGGAGCCACTGCCGTCAGCACACCCGACACGGCTGTGACCAGGGCCGTCCCCAGGAGACACAGCTTACGGCCGAACCTGCAGAGAGTGGGCAAGTGCAGGGAATGAGGGTCACTTAGGCCCCTCCCCACGGGCCCCAACATCACTGCCATGTGGGTGTGAGCCAGTTTTAACGCAGCTCCACAGGGCCCTCCTCTGGGGTGGAATCCCTGTATCCTCTACATGTCCTTCCCCATGAACAGCCATGAGGCAAGCCGTTCTTCTCTCCCCTCCCTTCTCAAAATGACCCTGCTCTGCGAACCGAGGCTTAATTCCCAGTCTGTGCCCCGCCCCACTGTACTATCCGCATTCCCCTTCTGCGCCGTGCAGTCCCCACAGCAGCGAGCATGTCTTGTCTCCACCATCTTCTGCAGTGGATTCCCCCCAACCGTGTTCTCCGCCCTTGACCCTGTGCTCGTGGCCCTCACCACATGGCCTGCCCTTTACATACCTGTCTGCGATGTAGCCGATGCCCAGGGAGCCGAGGAAGAAGCCCAAATTCACGCTGGACTGAAAGAGGTCCACCTTCCAGGCATTTGCACACACCAAGTTAAACTGCCAGCCACACCGTGTCAGGAGGGGTGGGAACACAGAACCGTGTGTTAGCAAGGATCCTAACACCTCTCTTCTCCCTCAGACAAGGCAAACATAAAACTTGACATAAAACTTGGTCTCTCCCAGCAGTTTCACCTACTTCATTACCTTTACCTAAGACACAATTTAAGGTTGCTGGTGACTCTCAGTAAACAGAAACATATTACTAACACCTTCATGTCACCCTTTTTAGGTGTTGATTAAAGCAGCTATTGTCAAGTGCTTTGTCCTTGACATCTGGCTGTCTAAGGAAGAAATGTCTTGGCAAAAGGAGCAAGAGCATAGACAGATCTTCTCAAAGGAGACATGGCTGCCAGGCAAGTTATTTAAAACAAATATAGCCAAGCGCTTTCCCCAAAACTAACTATAACATGTTGTCCAGGGTTGGTCAAAGATTTTCATTAGTTACATATTAGTTATGATATATTTAATTAAACAAATTTCACCAAGAATTGGAGACTTTCTGTCATGACTGGTAGACCTGGGAGTGTCAGAGGCGGATGTCACAGAGGGAGCATCTTGGAGGCCACTGGCCCTGCGGCAGCCTGAAGGGGGTCAGAGAGATAGGAAGAGACTCAGAGGTCCCTGGTGCCAAGAACCGGGAGAAGAGAGGGGTCCTAGGGAAGAGACAGGAGAGGACAAGGGTGACATGGACATGTGCCAGGCAGGCTGCAAGGCTGTGCCCAGCAAGATCACTTCTTTAGAGCTGAGTGAGACAGACAGAAGACTCCAGGGGGGCAGAAGTGTGGTCAGGCTGGAGCTGAGGCTTCTCACCCCCTTCCTGTTCAGGTCACAGCCCATCCTGGGCATCCTCTCTTTGCCTTGGAGTCATGGCCCCACCTAGCCAGAAGGACACCATCAGCAAGTCACTTAGCAACTGTAGGCTTTAGAGTCCCTGTCTGACGCATGCATACTGTGCCTGTGCCAACACATTCCAGAGCTGCTGTGAGCATTACTGGTGAGAAATCATGTGAAGATGATTTTGCTATATAATGAACCCTTTGATTTGAAAAACAGATCTATGACCCATCCCCAGGTTGATCCTTGCCTTTGTCCTAGCCCTGGGGAGTCAAATCCCTGCAGCCTCAGAGACTCTGACATCAGCCAACCTTGGGCCTCGTTTGCTGAAGAGATCCTCAATAGCAGTGCCTTGTTTTCCTGACACACTGGAGAGTGACTGCACTGTCACTGACTTTTAGGAAAGAATAGGAGCCTCTTTGTAGGCTGTCCAGAGCCCAGACCCTGGTGCCACACCCCAGGCGGGTGACAAGCTACTGCTTAGCACCACTCTGATCTTCTCCACCACCCCAAAGTTCATTTCCTATAAAATTCAGCTTGAAACACTTCTTCCTGGAAAGTGTTCCCCAGGCCACCACTCTGCAAGACCCTGTGTAACACAGTTTTCCTGCCTCTGCTTGGCTCTGCTGTGAGCAATGTGGGGTCAGGCCATTCCAGGGTGTTGTCTTGCTCCGTCAGGGTCTGTCTCCAACTGTCTCTGTGTAACCTCCACTCATATCACTCAGGACAATATCTAGTAAATCAGCAAAGCCACTGGGTGAGGGTAGGTATGTGGAACTGTTACCCAGGGCCTCAGCTTGACCACTTTTTCACTGTTGTTCAGTTTTTGCATTTCAATCCTTCAAGTCAGGGTCACCATGTGTTGTTCTATCCCTTCCTGTGAGGCCCTGGTGGCCATCTTGTCTGGAAATGGTACACAGAGCCAAATAGCTCCCTGAACATGCATCTCCTTTCTGCTTCACTTCCCACTATCTCTGCCCACAGAGGACTAACTGTGCCCCTGCATGGTTGCAACCTTGCTCTGCATTCCTTGACCCCAAACTCAGTCCAGCCACTGCATGGGAAGAAAGGTGCACCCAGAGAAAACAAGCTTGGCCCCACAGTGAAGCTGAGCTGCAGAAGGAAGGCAGGGGAGAGAGAAGTTTCCTGGGCTCCTTTCCTGTTTCTGCAGGATTTCACCAGCGCTGAGGCAACCCTTTCCAGCCCACTGTGAGACCAGTGTTTGCCAACTCTTCTCATCCCAAGAGTCGCTCAGAGCTCTGTTAAGTACCTGCTCTCGGTGGATTCTGCCTCAGTAAGTCATGAATGGGAACGCAGATGACCTCTGGGCCCAGGCAAGTTTGGAAAACCTCACCTCTGCCTGAGACCTCTCCCCCTTGCTCAACACTTGCAGTGTTTGGAAACCAGTGGCTTCCTAGCCCAGCATGGGGCTGTGGCTGAAGCCATGGCAGTGAGAGCAAGACCTCTACATCAAGGGAGTCAAAATCCATCAAACATCACATTCCTTCTGCAAGGGCCACTTGATCCCAGTCCCCTGGCCTTGGAGTGGGGGTAAGCTTGGTGTTGAAACAAGAGCATTCATTATCCTTCCTAAAGCAAGTTTCAATGTCCAAGGCAATCCTAAGTTAAAAATTAGCCCCGCAGAAATAAATAACTACAGTCCATTCTCCTATAGTAATCTTTGGTTTAGGATAAGGATCAGGACCAAGGCAATTTGAAAGCAGCTTAAAGGGGAAATTAAAGTACAATATAACATATGTCCAGGAGCCAATTTCTACTACCCTTCCACCCTACCTTGCCCCACACTTCTATTTACCCCTAAATATTTCTAAACATATCCCTGCCGTTCAAATCCAACACAGCCAGTGAAATCTTTTTCTTCTATAACCAGATGCTTCTTGTTGGTCCTGTCAAGAACATTTCCAAGACTTCCAACATCTTCAACAAAGTTCTAACTCAGGGTCATTTACTCATGGCCAGTTCCTTCTAAAACACTTCTGTCCTCTTATATGTGCCCCTCCTTTCGTTCCTGTTTCCACAGGCCACTACCTCCTCTCCACCTCTCCAGGCTGCTACTTCTCCTGGGTTCTCACCCAGTGCACACTAGTGCCCTTTGTCCTCAAGAAAGAACCCTCAGTCAATTGGGCCCTCCTTCTGCCTAACCCATGAAATATCCATACTTGTTACATCAGAATGCCTTTGTTCCCATGACAACCATGTTGATTGACATTTCTCACATGGGCTCTTTTTCTGGCCCCCTCATGTATCTTCTTACCTCTTGTTTTTTTTTTTTTTTTGAGACAGGGTCTTGCTTTGTAGTTCAGGCTGGCCCTGAGCTCACTAAGTAGCCCAGGCAAGCCTGGAACTCAGCAACCTCCTGCCTCTGCCTCCCGAGTGCTGGGATTACAGGCGTGAGCCACCACACCCGGCACTCTTCTTACCTCTTGTGAAGTCTCCACTCCCACCACCATCCTGTTTCTGGACCACTCACCAGGTCATTAGAATTGTCTTGCTCCTCTGCCTGGATAAGACCAAACTTTCATATGGCACTAAGGCAGGGTTGCCACATTTAGTAAATAAAAATAGAAAGTATCCATGTAAATTTGAATTTCAGGTAAACATTTTTTAGTATTAGTATATCCCAGGCAATATTTGTACTCATAAAGCCAGTCCCATTTATCAGCATATGATAGCATACAATATCTAGGACATAATTATCCTCTTAAAATTATATTTTCTATCCTTGGTACCACAAAAAAAAAAACTATATTTTCTGAAATTCAGATTTAACAAGGTATCCTATTCTTTATTGGATGGCCCTAAAGAGTCCACATTTTGACAGCAAGGCGAGACCCCTGAGTCTTCCTTGTGACTTCTCTACAGGACCTGAATCTGAATCATTTTAGCAACTCCTACCAGCTGCAAAAGTTCACCCTCCCTATGCCTGCGCCTGGGATTTACTCCCCCTTCCCATCGGTTCCCTCTCCTCGCTGGTCAAAATCCACCCAGGATTCAGTTCAAATGCACCTCCTTGAGAAGACACCCGGATCAGCTGGTCGCGAAGCTGCCCACACCCTGGAGCCCAGCAGTCCCTCCAAACGCCCCTCACAGCCTCGCCACGTGGCCTCAGGCTGCCATTGCATGAGTTTTCTTACTCTTACCCTCCCACACCACCCTTCTTCTCCTACTGCCAGACTGCAGCCTCCTGAAGGGGACTTCGCAGCCTTTTGCTCTGTCCCTCACAGTGTCACTCAGAGTGCTAGGGCCGAGGGGGCGCTCAGACATCCCTAACGAACTCACGGATGGGTAAATGGATGGATGAATGGTTGCATCAGATCATTCCAAATAGAGGATGTCTCATTCCCAGAAACAAGTAAGCCCCTAGCCTGGCCGGGTCTAGATTCTGAAAGAGCAGGGTACCACAGGAAGGTGAGTCTGTTGTTACTCGTTGTTGGAGGAGACAGAGGTCCATTCACAGTATGGGGATCTGTCCAGTGGCCAGGCAGATCGCTGCTGCTCAGGCTGAGGGGAGGGGATGATGGGCTCCTCCAGTGACAGCCTGAAATGTGTTGATCCTGGAACCACTAAGGAAAGGGCAGAAAGGAGGAAGGAGGCCTGAGCCTGATACCTGCCAAGTGCACTATAAGAAAGAGACCTCGGCACCTGCCTCACAAGCACAAGGCCCTGAGTTCGATCCCCAGTAACCCTATACAATGCTGGGTGTGGAGACTCACGCCCACCAGCCATCAATGCCACATACCACAGTGCCCGGCGTGGTGGTTCATGCCTGTAATCCCAGCACTCGGGAGGCAGAGACAGGAGGATTGCTGAGTTTGCGGCAGCTTGCCTGGGCTACATAGTGAGCTCAGGGCCAGCCTGAACTACAAAGCGAGACCCTGTATCAAAAAAAAAAAAAAAAGAAAAGAAAGAGCCCTCCTTCTTTCCCAGAGCACAGAATTTGCTGTGTCCACCCTGTTCTTCAGACACCCACATCATCCAAACTGCAAAGCCTGGTCTTACCTCAGTGACGATGGAGGAGTCAGGCGTGTCATACACCCACCCGTGCTGACAGGGCACCAGTGACAGGTGGCTCCGGTTGGCAGCCAGGCTGGACAGAGGGTCCCTGCAGCCGAGGGTGCTCTGGTTCCAGTCCACTTCGTACTGCATGCACTGGCGGAGAAAGGCCTCATTCTCAGCCCCCAGGTCCGGCACTGTGTAGTTGAGCTCCTCGGCCAGGCTCCAGCCACATTGCTGGCTCAACTCAGCCACTCCAGAGTTCCAGCACCTGTGATCAGGGGTGAAGCCCAGGAAGACAATTCCCACGTAGATGGGGGCTAAGGCAGCCGAGACCAGGCACAGACTCAGAAAAGCTTGCTTCTGGAACCAGCCAAACTCCCCAACCTGCTTCAGAACATCGTCCACAGTGGGCATGTTTGGACAGGACCCTTATCAAACCAGCCAGATGTGCTCAGGGCTGCAGTGGCCACATTCAAAGTCTCATTTGAAGCTCTTTGGAATAGGGTTGTTTGTAATCAAGTTGCTGTCCAAGCATGATACATCAGGAAAGCAACCAACCAGGAATAACCTTTTACCCTGTGGTGCCAGCGTTAGGGTAAGGGCAGAAAGCAAGGCAGGCTGAGTGCTTTGTTTGCTTTGCTGAGAAGCTGAGCACTGAGAGCAGAAAGTTCATCCATACAGCAAAAGGGAGCCTGTAACCACCTGCCATTGCATAGGGCTGCTCTAAAGAGAGGATCTGATGCAAGACATTTTATAGCCCAGATGAATCAAAGGTAGCAAACTATTTACACAGTGAAGAGCCTTTTATAACCCAAATGAATCAAAAGTAGCAAATTGACCATTTACAGAATAAAGGCCTCTTTATTACCCAGATGAATCAAAGGTAACCAAACCAGCTACTCTCACAGTAGTTTATTGTCCCAGACTACAGTAGGTCTACACCCTGGTGCAACTGGGCTCTGAGCAGACCCAGTTTGCTGCCTCTGGACCCTGGTTCTGTCAGTCAGGAGGGATTCAGGATTTAAACTCATGGAAAAAGCAACATCAAAGAACCTCAGCCCACTCAGTGACTCCCCAACCGAAATACCAGCCTGTTTTTGGAGCATGGACCCAGGATAAGACACCTGTCATCTAACACATCCTCACCACAGCCTGCGAGGCAGATGTTGTCACTGTTCCCATTCCACACCTGGAGGAAGGGTAGCTGGGGAAGTAAAAGCCTCTGTTACCATCCATTGCTGCAGAATTTGAGCACCTCCTACTCCAGGCAAGAAGACACCCTGGCTGGCCCAGAGTCACCTCAGTGGCTCGTTTGCTGGTTCCGTCATCCATTTCACAAATATTCTGAATCCTTATACATTTCAGGCACTATTATAGGCTCTGGGCCATAGGAATGGGAGGGTTCCCACCTTTACAGCCCAGCAGAAAAGATAGACTTGCAAAGGAACAACCACTGGGGTGGACACAGCAGCCAGCACAGGTCCTAAGAGAACCCTAACACTGGCCCCCAGCCCAGCATTTGTCCAAACAGATGAGGGGAACAGGCAGAGTATGGCAGGTGCTGTCTGTGGCCCTAAGCACCCACCTCCTGAAGTTCATGCACCTGAGTCTGACAGTCTATCATTTTCCCGAACCAGTGAAAACAGCAAATGTCATGGTGATGCACCCGACATTGTGTCACATAATGTACCATTCACCTTCTGGGAGTCTCTCTGCCTTGCAGGCTTGGTGAAGGGAGTGGTCCTGTTGGGAGGCCCATGTGGCAAGGGGCTGAGGGTCCCCCAGCAGAACACCAGCAAGAACCTGGGACCCTCAGTTCCTCCACTGCAGGGACTGGAGCTGCCCACAGGCCCGCAAGCTCTGAAGAGCTTCTCTCTCCAGACAAGTCATATAGTGAAGGTGACAGCATAGCCACCATCTCCACCTGACCCCCAAACGGAACAGACGGGACTGTGTGGGTTTCCACTGACACATCTGTGGCAAGGTGACCATGTGGCTCAGACCTCAGAATACATGTGCAGCAGGGAGGGGTGAGGGGCTCTGTGCCTATGGCCAGCTTCAGCCTGGCCTGGGAAGCAGGGCAGTGGAGGCCAGTCTTGGTAAGCCCTCCCTCCACCCTCTAGGCTGCTGGGAACATGGGATGGCCCCAGCTCCAGGGTGAGCCTGAGTGAGAGGCTGCTCTCTGCAGAACAGGGGTGGGAGCCAGGTAGCCAGGTCCTCCAGCTCCATCCCAGAAAAGTCCTGTGCCAGTTAATGTGGAGCTCTCTGGGTTGTGAGGCTCTCCAGGGTGCTATACAAGAAGCCCTGCACTGTCCCGCAGAACCAGACTTCCCCAAATCCATCAGAACTTCAGCAGGTGCCACTGCCTCCCCTGAGGAGGCCTTGAAGCAGCCTGAGCTCCAGGAATGGCAGGGGCAGCTGTGCATAGGTGTGAGGCCCCAGTGGGCTATGGCGCAGCCTTGCAGGTAAGAAAGCGCCACACTCTTTCTGTGTTTCTGCTCTAGGAGGGCACCTGCCACCAGGGGTGAGTCCTTCCACATCAACACAAGAGCAGAAGAGACAGATAATCGACACCCAGGCTCAACTCAGCCACTTCTGAGATTCTTGTCTCTTCATTGGGCAGGCACTGAGAGGCGAGGCCTCCAGCCCAGCACCCACTGGCTGCCTCGATCACAAATGCGCACTGCGTGAAGTAGAGCAGCTGTAGCTGTGAAATCCTCTCTCCTGGGAGTTTTCATCTTCAAAAGTGCTTGTGTTTCTGGGAGGCTGAACATACCTGGCAAGCCCCTCCCCAACACGAGGTCAGAGAGTTCACTCAGAGTTGGATGTTTGCCCTTTTCTGTCAATTCGCTAAATACCCACTGTGCGGAACTAGGGTGCCCTGGAGGGGCTTGGGAAGCAGCCAGTGTACAAAGGTCCAGCTTTCAACTCACAGTAGGGAGAAAGCAATGCCCCTGCTGGCCTCAACTGCACAGCAGCCAGCAGACACGATGGCCCAGCTCACTTATGCCCTTTAAATAAACAGCTGCCTGTCTGGGCAGGAACAGCCTTTCCCACTCTCTTGGTGGGCACAGGCCCTCTTCTTTGCTTGGACCAAGGAACAAAAGACCTGAATCCTTTTTGCTGTCATCCAGCTGCATGGTTTGGGTCCATATAGGGAAGGCCAGACATCTGGGGAAAATGAAATTGCAGGAGTAGTATGATTGAGGCCTGTGACCAATGAGAACTGGACACCCAAGATGATAAAGTGGGCTCTTCGCTCAAAATCTGACAAATGCTAGAATTACTCACATGCCATAGATGAGAAACTAAGGCCAGGAGGGCAACTGGTATGGTTTGGATGTGGCTGGTCTCTGCCAACACTCACACTGTAATTGTCATGGCAAGTGTATTAAGAAATGCTGGGAACTTTACCAAGTATTTGGCAGGTTGGCATAGTGGCACACGTGTAATCCCAGCAGTCTGGGAGATTGATGCAGGAGTATCATAAGTTCAAACCTAGCCTAGACAACTTGGTGAACCCCGGTATATAAATAAACAAATAAATAAATAAATGGCTGGAGATATAAATCAGTGCAAAGACCCTGAGTTTAATCTCTAGTAACATAACATAACAGCCCTGACTCTGAGTCACTCCCAGGGCCTGGGCCTGCTGACTTCACCATGGTGTGAAGGGCACAAGCAGCTGCCTGGGGCCAGGACAGTGCTCAAACCCCTGAGCTGCCCCAGGCTTGGGCTTTCCCATTGGGCCTGCAGTTGGCCAATCCCCTCGGGCGTGTCGGAAGGGGACCACCATGGTGGGGCAGACCCTAACATCCTGTACCCTCTTCCAGTACTGCCACACTCCACAGGTTTCAAGAGTCACTGACTTACTGACACAGAATGTGGCATATCCTTGAAGGCCTCAGCCGGGTCCCTCAATTCTGCCCTTCTCAGAGCACAGACACCCCATTTCTGATGTCTAAATTTCCCCGCCCTGGCCCCAACTGGCACTACGACACAGAAGACTAACAGGGCCGTCCTGCCCAGTGGGCCTTCTCTGCCAGGCACAGTCCCAGGTGGAACTTGCAGACAACCTTCCTTGTTTCCTGTCCAGGTGCTAGACAGGCCAGACTGTGTCTATTTCGCTGGTCCAGGACACATGTGAACCAGAAGCCATGCACAGTATTCCCACTTCCCTCTTGCTGAGTTAACAGAGTCACTGTGGACAGGGTTGGGATCCCTGGAGTTTGGCTTAGCCAGCACTCAGAGGGTGCCCAGCAGCTTGGTGTTGGCACCAGGGGCCTCCCCCTGCACTGAGTTTCCAGTCTTGGTTCCATGACAGTCTGAGGCTTATCTTGGTGGCACCGAGCCAGCCATACTCAAGGCCTGATGTCCACATGGCAAGTGAGCTTGGGTCTCAGCTCCCTTGCTCCCTACCCCTTCTGCACTCACTCATGCCACTCACTGATGGCAGTGCCGGCCATGCTACACATGTGGTGGTACTGAGAACACAGCAGGACTACAGGAGCCACCAATCAGAGTGAGCAGAGTGGACAAAGAACAAAGCCCTCCAGTCAGTGCACTCCTCAGGGAAGAGATGCAGGAAGATGTGCCTCTCAGTACCAGCAGTCAGGGCAGTCTGTCGGGGTAGCACTGAGGAAAGGGAAGGCAGGAGGCGAACCTTACAGGTGTTTGCAGGAAGTACATTCCATAGAGAAGGAACCATGGGGCAGAAGTCCTGAACCCAGGTAGCAAAGACGCCAGAGAGTGAAGCCAGCCAGGGGAGCAGAGGGCAAACAGACCAAAACGGTGTCAGACAGGCCAGCTGGTCCTGAGGGCTCTGCGGGACCGTTATTACCATTACGCTGTAACAAGCTGCACATCTTCTAAGCCTCAGTATTGCTGTCAGCAAAGTGGGTCCCCAGAGGTTCTCTTGGCCTTGTTATATGGAACAGGGACAACTGGGGCCAACACACATTTCTCTGTAAAGGGGGCACAGTAGGCTTTTCAGCCTTTGTGGGTCACACGGCTCTGTGGCAAGTACTCAGTTCTGCTGGCCTGAGCCAAGCAGCTGCAGATGGGCTGTGAGGAAATGATGGGGCCAGGTTAGGGACACTGCTCACGGACACTGACGGAATTTCCTCCGATTTTCAGGTGACACATAACGTTTTTCTTCTGATTATTTTCAGCCACTTGAAAACATAAAGCTCATTCTTAGCTGTGGGGTGTGGTCAGGCAGGTGACACGGGGTCCCTAGGCAAGATGACTTTAGCTCAGGATCAGGCACAGGGTAAGAGATCAAGGGGGTGGTGAGGACAGCTCCTGCAGCGGGGGAGGGGCTCAATTAATGAGCCCCCTGGTTGCTTCCCTTCCCCCTCTCAGAGTAAAGTACATCCCAGATTGGTCTCTGATGAAAACCCAAAGAAGAAAAAGACTGAGGACAAAGAGGCCAGGAAATTCACCATTTGGCTCACATAAATAGCTCTCAAGTCTGCAAAAGAGTCATTTGCATGGACCTGAAAGCAGGGTACGTGTTGGGTGCCCAGGCAGAGCATCTGAGGGGCCTTGGGAGCCTCTCCTGAAGAGGACCTGCACCCCTGCCTCCAAAGAGCACAGCAGAGCCGGGAGCTGCACCATGTGGTCTCCTGGGCTCTCTCCCCAGCTCATGTGCTGAGGTCCTAACCCCAGGACCTCACAATGTGGCTATGTTTGTGACACAGTCTTTACAGAGGTGATGGAGATGAGGTCACATGGGTTGACCCTAATCCAGTATGACTGGGCTTCATAAGACTAGGAAATTAGGGCATGTGAAGTTGCCATGTGAAGACACGAAGAGAAGGTATCATCTGCTGGCCAAAGACAGAGGAGCAAAGGTCCTGCTCAGGCCTTGATCTTGGGCTTTTGGTTCCCAGAACAGTGTGTAAATAAATGTCTGCTGCTTCATCCATTCCTTCTTTGCCACTTTGTTATGGCAGCCCAAGCAAACAAACACAGAAACACGTATAGAAATTTCCAGAGTCCAGACCTGTAGCACAATCCTATAATCCCAGTTACCTAGGAGGCTGATGCAGGATTGCAAATTCAGGCCTATCCTGGACAGCACAGAGAGACTGCCCCTCAAAAATCAAACACACACAAAGACAAATAAGAAAACAACTTCAGAAAATTCAAAACACCAGCCACACCGGAGTACCCAGCTTCTGGGACAGACCGTGAGGGGCACAGAAGACAGTGAATGGATGCGGTAGAGGTGGCCTAGATCTGAGACCACTCCCCAAAGCTCATGCCATGACCCTTGCAGGCTGGTTTGAGATTTTCACCACTTCCTTGAGCTGCCTTCCCAGACTGGAAGCTTCCACAAGAGAAATGTGAAGCCTCTTGGTCCCAGCTGCTACAAATCCAGAATGGAGGTGTTAGCGGATTGGTTGGTTCCTTTCGAAGGCCATGACAGAGAGTCTATCCTAGGCCTGTCTGCCTGGCTTAGAGGTGCCAGTCTTTTCCCCTGGTCTCCACACAGCACCTGTCTCCTACTTGTTTGCTCTGATTTCCCCTTTCAAATACGGGGCATACATGAAAGAATGGTCAGAAGTATAAGTTCCATGGTTCTAGTACCTCTGGTGTCAAGGCCAAGGTCAACTCTTGCAGAATTTAACCCAGAGAAGAAGGAAGTCCACTGTGAGTGCCGGCTTCTGAAAAGAGAGGGCTCTGAAGTAGCAAGTCCTAGTCTCTCAACCCTGACACGTTTTGGTTTTTCCAGCTTTACTGAAATACAGATAGATAAAAATTGAACTTACAAGATATGATTTTTAAAATACAGTGAAAATTTAAGTTTTTAAAAGTCTATTACAGTACAACCCATTGCCATTGCTCCCCCTCAAAATATTCCTCTCTCTTCAAACACACTTTCAACAATAGTTCTTGCCACTTCCTGAAGCAGTTCTAGAAGTCCTTTCATAAGTGTCTGTAGTTGTGCTATCATGACCCACCGCTCCCATTTCCTCCACTCTCAGCATCTGAAAACCACTCTCTACTCTCTTTTGAATTCAACTCTACTCTCTTTTGAACTCAACTTTTTTATATTCTACATAAGAGTGAGTTCATGTAGTATTTGTCTGACTTATTTCACTCAACGTCTGAATCTATATCTGGCTTATTTCATTTAATGTCCTCAAAGTTCATTCACTATCACAAAGAATAGAATCTCCTTATAAGAACTGACTAGTATTCTACTACATATTATTAAGTATCACATTATTTTTAAACCATTCATCCAAGCCAAATGGGTATATGAAAAAAATTGTTCAGCTTTACCTGTCATGAAGGAAATGTGAATCAAAACCAAATAAATACCACCTTTCACCTGTTAGAAAGGCTATTGACTGAAACACAGAGGATACCAAGTGTTATTGATTCCAAAAGATGGTGAACTTTTAAAAACCAAGCCAAAACAAACTAAAACCCTTTGATCACAAAGTGCCAACACTGCAATGAAACTTGAATACTGAGGTTTTAGTTTAGAAAAAAACAACTCACACAAAAAAACAACTTTTGTTCTAAGAGAAAAACGTAATGACATGTATGCCATAAGTTCTCCACCCCTGCATTCATCCATCGACTGGCACCACGATTGCTTCCGTGTCTAGCTCTGGAGGGTAAGGTTGCAATGAGCCTGGGCCTGTAGATCTGATTCTGATTTCAGTTCCTTCATTACATACCAGATGTGCGGTTGCTTACAATTCCAGTTTTAACTTTTTTAGGACTCTCCAGATAATTTTCCATAATGGGTGCACCAATTTACATTCCCACCAACAGTGTACAAAGTTCCTTTTCCCACAATCTTGATAATATTTGGTATCCTCTGTTTTTCAATCAATAGCCTTTCTGACAGGTGAAAGGTGGTATTTATTTGGTTTTGATTTGCATTTCCTTCACGACAGGTGAGGCTGAGCACTTTTCTTCATATACCTATTTGGGTTTTTTATTATATATGGACAGTATCTCCCCTGTGTGACATTTTGGGTGATGATAGACCTTTGTCCAGATGAGCATTGCCTAGTGATGGTGTCCAGACCACCAGCTTCCCACAGAGAGGCAGGCAAACACTCGGAAACAACTGCATACTGTATTTGCACTTGGAGGCTTACTGACCTATGTCTTATTGTGATTCTATGTGTTTTCAGAAGATTCTTCTTAGAGTCTAAAGACTCTTAAGAAGTCTCATATAAACTGGTTAAAATATGAAATAAAGGAAGAGGTAAAGAAATACAAGCTTGTCAAGCCCAACTTTTACTTTCCCTAGGGAAAGTTTATCCTTTTCTCCAGTCAAGGACTGTTCTCCAGCCTGAGCCTGGAGTGTTCAGTGTTCCAGTCATATACAACCTCCTATCTAGATGCAAAAAGCCTCTAACTTTTTTCTGTCTCTTCTAAAGCAAGTCTAGCCCTTCTGCAGCAGCTCAGGGCTTCCTGGACAAGTTCAAATTCCTTCCTGTGACTCCCACAGAGGGCTCAGGTCCCAATCAAGCTTCAGTCCACCTCTTTGGCGCATGACCATGGTGCTTCTGGACCTCTGCAGGACACCTATCCCCACTCTTGCTCACCTCACCTGCATCTCCTGTTTGCTGCCCTTGACTTTACATTCACCTAATTTGGACAGATGCAAGTCCATAACTCAGGCACAGCTAGGATAGCTCCAGAGCAGAGAAGGAAGAATACAAAATTCTA
Source organism: Thryonomys swinderianus (assembly GCA_004025085.1). NCBI lineage: Eukaryota > Metazoa > Chordata > Mammalia > Rodentia > Thryonomyidae > Thryonomys > Thryonomys swinderianus. Next base: position 19,884 of record PVIC010017027.1, read on the forward strand.
TGAACTGAGTCCCAGAATTCCCCACCCCTAAACACTAGCCCACTGGTATGACCTGATCCTCTAGAGAAAATACCTATGAAGCCAGGAGTCTTTCAGTTCAAAAGATCAAACTGTCCCAAAGCATGAGAAGGATTAAGGCTCCCTGTCCATCCTAAGTCTAAATCTGTGTAAGGTGTTATTCAATTTTTGGTGAGGTATGATTTTAAGTTTGGGAAATGTTCATGGTTAGACCCAGTTACCGTGATTTCTTTGGCATGGGTTTATCTGTATCCTCCTTGGCCCTCAGCAAAGAGGTTCTCCCTGCTACTCAACAGATAGGTTCATAAGGGTACAGAAATTTGGTTAGAAGAAAGCTTGGTGTCAAGGTTATACACGTGACTTTCACACCTTTTTTCATGAAAGCCCGCCCTGCTTTCTCCAGGGTATATGGTAACTCGCTCTTTTCTCTTTTACTCAGTCCAAATTCACTCTGCAGAGTCAGTTTCTCCCTCACTCCTTTTACTTTTTCAAATAAACTCTGCCATTTATTTTGCTCATCTCATTCAATTCTTTGTTCAACATGAAAAGAATTTGGAATCTAATTCCAGAAGGAGAGGTAAGGAATCTGAGAACCCAGTGTTTATTTGGTGAGTCACTTCGAGAATGAGCTACAAGATAACATTTTGCCACAGCCAGCCAGAAGAATCCAAAGCCAGAAGAAACCAGTAATATTTTGGCATAACAGCCAGGATTAAAGCTTATGGACTTTTTAATAAAATGGAACATTACTCTGCCATAAAGAATGACAAGTTTCATTCATCTATGTGCAAATGGATACACCTTGAGGACACACTAATAAGTGAAATAAATAGATCACAGATATATAAATCCCTATCTTTTCTCTGGTATGAGAACCTGTAGATGTAAATGAGTTGTAGAATGTTTGATAGATTTTGTGAAACAGGAAATATTCAAAGGGAATGTGGTGGGGGAAGGTAATGAGGGGAAAGAATAAATATGATTTGGAAAGAAAAAAAGTAGCATGTATATAAGGGGTGGGGGTGGTGGATGGGTAGGGATATGGGTAAAAATGAAAATTAACTTCTGTCACATACTGGTACAAATTCCCCAATGTTATGTGTGATTGTGAGCTGTATATAAAATGTAATAAAGAATTCAATTTTTAAAAAAAGGTTAGGCATCAGAAACCAAGGTAAGACCCATGTTGGGTACAAGTTTTATTTCTCCTTGTGAAGTTTTTTTCCTTCCATCTTTGCTTTTCTCACTATCTTCCCCAAGCCAGGAATTGGGGGACTTTTTTTTTTTTTTAGACAGGGTCTTGCTTTGTAGTTCAGGCTGGCCCTGAGTTCACTATGCAGCCCAGGCAAACCTCAAACTCAGCAATCTTCCTGCCTCTGCCTCCAAATGCTGGGATTACAGGCTTAAGCCACCATGCCAGTATTGTTGTATGTAGTTACCAGGATCAAACCAGGAACCGTGCGCTTGCTAGGGAGGTGCCAGAACCACTGAGCTAAATCTCTGGCCCCTGGAGGACTCTTCAAGGCACCAGGGAGGGGCTTCCTGGCCTGGCCATGGGGATAGAGCAAGGGGATGTGAGCTTTTATTTTTCAGTCTAGCTGCCTGTACTCTCTCCGAGTACTTTGTTACTCTGAGCCACCACGCCCGGCTTTGTTACTCTTTTTGGAAATTAACCTGGTCTCCATTCAGCCCCATTTTATAAATGGGTTTTCTCTGGATTTGTTTTGGTGTGATGCCCCACCTTGGGGCTTTCTTGGTTTATGTGATGCTGGGATTAACGGTAAAATGCCAAGATTAAGGATGAACCACCCTGAGCATGAGTGGCCCCAATAAATAGGACTACACTCTGCATGGAATCGGGCGGCTAGAAATAGACATGTCAACTCCCTCCACTTTTCTCTCCCTCTCTCTCCCTCCCTCCCTCTTTCCATCTCTGTCTGCCTCTCTGTCTCTCTGTCTCTCTCTCTGTCTCTCTCTCTCTCTGTCTCTCTCTCTCTCTCTCTCTCTCTCTCTCTAATTGTCCTTACAAGCTAAATCTCTGATTTTGGGTGAGAGGGAGGAAACTCTTCTCCTTTTGAATTATTTCAAACTGCACAGTGGCCCTTCCCCACCTGGAAGAAAAAATGTCCATTTTTAAAGAAAGCACGTGAGGCTTTTTGCCTGGGCAGGGCGATGCCTGGGAGGGCCTGTTGAAACTGGCTTAGGCTAATACATCCTCAGTGGAGGAAAGATAGCCTCTTTAACAAATGGTGCTGGGAAAACTAGGTTTCAACCTTCCAAAGACTGAAGCTAGATCCATCTCCTTCACCGTGTACTAAGCTAAAATCAAAGTGGATGAGAGACCTAAATATTAAAACAGAGAGTCTAAACCTGGTGCAAAACAGGTTAGGTAAAACTCTTGGAAACATCGGCTTAGGGAAAGACTTCATGAACAAAACTTCTATAGCATGAGAACTACCAGAAGAAATCAACAAATGGGATCTTTTTCTATTAAAAAGCTTCTGCACAGCAAAAGAAACCATCAGGAGAGCAAAAGGGCAAACAATAATATGGGAAAAAAATCTTTACCAGTAATTCCTCAAAGGGCTACTATCTAGAATATATAAAGAACTTAAAAAAATCAGTCTCCCCAAATTTAAAGACCCAACTCAAAAATGGGCATCTGAAATGAACAGACACTCAACGGAGGAAGAAGTAAAAGCAGCTAAGAAGTATATGAAGAAATGCTCAACCTCACTGGCCATTCAAGGATGCAGATGAAAACAATTCTGAAATTTCATCTGACTCCACAAAGAATGGCTGCTATCTAGAAATTAGCCAGCAACAAATACTGGCAAGGTTGTGGAGAAAAAGGAACCCTTCTCCACTGTTGGTGGGAATGTAGACTGGTACAGCCACAATGGAGATCAGTGTGGAGATTCCGCAAAGAACTAGGATTAAAGGCTCCATTTGACCTTGCTATTCCTCTGCTGGGGATATACACAAAAGAATTACAAGATTCCTATCACAGAGACATATGTGCACCCATGTTTATGTCAGCTCAGTTTGTGACAGCTAAATCTTGGAAACAACCCAAATACCCATCAACTCTAGACTGGATAAAGAAGATGTGGTGTTTTTTTTAATATAAAAGGATTATTACTCAGCCATAAAGAATGATGAGATTGAATCATTTATACTCAAACGGACGTACCTTCAGGACATACTCATAAGTGAAATAAATAGGTCACAGATGTGTAACTATCTTATATTTTCTCTGGTATGAGAAATTGAAATTACAAATGTGTTCTAGAATGCATGATTGATATTGTGAAATAGTAAATATTCAAAGGGTAATAGAGTTTAGGGGTAAATAATGAAGAAAGAAAAAATTGATAGTTAAAAAAAGGAAACAATGCTTGTGTATATAGGGTCAGGGAGAGGTAGGGTGAGTAGGGGAGAGGGAAAAGCGAGAATTAAATTGGGTCATATACTGGTACAAATTCTCAACACGGAGTGTAATTGTGATGTGTATATATAATGTACCAATAAAACGTATCAATAAAAATTTAAAACTTAAAAAGATGGTACTTTGCTCAAAGAAAAAAAAACTGACTTAGGCTGATTAACTTTCTCCTTATCTTAAATCCTACCTGGGGTACAGCTTTCTTCCTTATTTAAGTGCAGATGATTTAAAACCCTGACAGCTTGAGCAGAACAAATAGCATTTAAAATTTAATTAAAAAGACTGAGCATAGCCCAGAGAGCTGGCCCTTTTTTTTTGTTGTTTTAACTATTGGAGTAAAGGCAAACAATTTTCCCACTGGCTCCATTCTGGCTAAATAGAGTCGCCAAATATCAAGTAAGCCATCAAGGAGCTCAGCATCCAGATAGTTGTTCATCAAAGGATTTGAAATGCAAGTTGGACCATCATAGAATCCAACCAAGTAGCTAAATGAACTTTGCTTGGGGAAGCCCTGCCCTTCTTCATGGGAGGGGACTAGGTGGGACCAACAAGTGGCTTCACCCCCTTCTTCCTAGTGAGTTCATGGGTCCAAAGACAAAGACAAAAGCTCCTCGAAAGGCCTCCTTGGCTTAATGATGCCAGTATCACTCAGAGATATGTCTTGTCTGTTAGGGCCTCACAAAGTTCACTTTGAAGAATCCTCATGTCTCCTCCTTCTGCTTGGACCCATCTTAAGGAGCCAAGACCTACTTATCTCCTCTGAATAGGCACCAAACCAAAGGTTTGATCCTTACAATCTCAAACAGAAACAACTTATCTACTATTACAACACAGTTTGTGTTCAGTATCAAGTGGGAGGTGGTGACATGAGTATGGGATGGTATTTTAAATTATGAGACTATTCTCCAGGTATGGCATTTCTGCTTAAAACATACAAGGTAGAATGAAATGTCTTATGTTCAGGTCTTTGTGACTCCAACAAAGGAAATGCTGAGGAACTACAGTGTCTAGAGTGGTCGGTGAGGAAAAGAAAGATTCCGGATGATGCTGTCCTGAGGGGCCCTTACACTTATCTTTCAGGGGACTTGGGTCTGTTTGATAGGACCTAGAGGTGTCTTTGACCACTTCTTTATAGTCCTCAAGCTAATAAATCAAGTGAGTCAGGAACAGCTTTAGAATTTAGGGCCCCAAGAGAACTCAGCATCCCTCAGCCCCCTCACCATGCTTCTCAGGCAGCTTTAAGCTCACCAGGTAAAACCTGAAGTGGTGCTATTTACTACTCTCATCCACAGCTTAGCCTGCCCCTGAGAGAAGTTCCAGGGGTGGAAGGGAAAAATTCAAGTACAGGTCCCTCTTCCAGCTACAAATGCACAAGAGCCTAGGAACTATGAAAATGAACAATGTGCTTTAAAAAGGGAAAGCACATCCCTGGAAATGTTATTCCCCTTTCAACACATCCAAACTGGGACTGTATACTAGTGAGAGACTAAGAATGATGTCTAAGGGCCACAAATTTAACTCAGTGGTTCTGGCACCTGCCTAGCAAGCGCAAGGTCCCTGGTTCGATCCCCAGTAACCACATACAATACCAGGTGTGGTGACTCATACCCACCGGCAATTATGCACCATATACCACAAATGTCGGGCATGGTGGCTCACGCCTGTAATCCCAGCACTTGGGGAGGCAGACAGGAGGATTACTGAGTTTGAGGCTTTCCTGGGCTACATAATGAACTCAGGGCCAGACTGAACTACAAAGTGAGACCCTGTCCAAAAAAAAAAAAGATGTCTAAGATGCTAGTTGCTCTTAGCACAGAGTTTAAACAGGTGTTTTAAGTCTTTTGTAAATATACTAACATAGACCCACCTTCCAGGGAGAGAGCAGCACTAATGGGACATCATTTCATTTGTCAATTAGCTCCAGATATTCAGTGCAGGCTACAAAACCTTCAGATGGGTCCATAGACACTGTGATCCAATTGCTGGACTCAGCCTTTTCTGTTTTCAACAATCAGGACCCAGAGGGTGAAAAAAAACAGAGACTACATTTATAGCTGTCCCAATTGGCAATGGTTTAAGCCCACCCTAGTCACAACTGAGGTTCCTGTTTCAAGTAGAAGACTGCAAACTGGCCATGTGACTTCACCAAGCCTCTGCCTGAGCCCTGCTCCGTGACAGTTAAGGTGCCTGACTCATGGCAGTGCAGGTCTGACTGTCCTGCTCCCAGAGAGGGGCCACGCCAGCCAGAACCCTCATTTACTACTCTGATGACTCCAGAGACGCAAGAGAACCTGCAGAAGTCCTGTTCATGGACATCGCCATCTCCTCCGAGGAACTCCGGGTAATCTTAATTGATGGATTGGTGATCCAATTCAATTACTTTATGTTTTCACTTACTACTCTAGATAATCATCCTCTAGATCTATAGTCATAGTTGGGGTCAAAGGGACCTCTAATTAGAGATTCTTTGCTGCTGTACTCACAGAAGAAGCTGAAAAGTTCATTTTTGGATACAGACTAGGAGTCTCAACTTCCCACTGAGTCAGAGCTATTGTAGAAACAAAAAGTTATTTGTGGTTAATAGAAGAAAGGCTTATTAAGTATCAGGCCATGTTCTTAGACACCTGAGGTTATTACAAAAATTTGTACTGCTATTACCCATGCTTCACTACCTACAGGCCCAGAATCAGTCGTTCTTGTAAACAAGTGATCCCTCAGACCTTTGCAAGTAGGCAGGATACCAGAGACCTGCCTCTTCAAAACCCTGAGGAAGAGTGTTTCACTGATAGAAATAATCTTGTCAATCATCTATAAAGCACAAACCGGCAAGTCTACAAATCCTAGAGCCAGTCTATCTTCCCAAGCAGGTTGTAGTCATGCATTGTAAAGGCACCAGAGACATTTCCAAATTCTATGTGAGAAATCAAAAGGCTGACCAGGAAGAAAGGACAGCCCTCACTAGCCCATCACAGCCCTAGTCTTATCCTCAGTTCCTGAGGAACCATCTGTTCCTACTCCAAGAGACATAGCAACAAGCTATAAAAGTCCTTTGTGGGACCAAGTACTCATAAAAACTTGGAGGGAGCACCCACTGAGCAATTAAAGCCAAAATGGAAGGGCCCCTTCCAGTAATCCTTACCATACCTATCGCAATAAAGGTAGCAAAGATAGATTCATTTTTCTAGAATAAGGCCAGTCAACTCTGAACTGTGTGAAGAGCAAGATTAACCAAAGGAAAAAGCTACTCCTGTAAGTCTCTGGAAGACCTGAGATTTGTCTTCAAAACATGAAGACTCTAGTGCTGCTACAGGAAGCATGGAAATCTAATCTGCCCCTTATAGTTGAGCTAATAGTGAAGGTAAATGATCATTGTCTTTTTTTTTTGCTTTCTGACAAATTTTTTCTTTAATACAGCTAGGGAGCCACAGCACCCAAAGTAGTTAGAACACACAATCCCCAGAACATGGGTGGGCTGTACAGCCCCTTCCAGCTTGAAGAAGCTACTGAGGAGACTCCCTTGTACCCCGTTAAGAATTACAGGGATTGGGGGATGCATAGGTTAGGGCATAGCAATACTGGCTGGGGACACAGGTATGACCTGTTATTAACAAGATCCTAGAACACATGCATAAAAGTTCCCAAAGTCCTGCTCTTAAAGATTTCCATTGAGAACTCAAGAAGGTTCTAATACAATGGCCTAGATCTGACATCAGCCTGAAACACAGAATCCCAGCACAGCCTTAGGACTTGTATATAGTGGACAGTATAAAAGGACACAGATGCCAAGACCTTGCTATCATGGCTTTCCTCATGACAGCTTGCCCTGCTTCCTCCAGGGTGTACTTTTATCATCCTTTTTCCTCTTTTACGGAGTCCTAATTTGCTACACAGAGCCACCTTTCCTTCAGTTTTTCAAATAAACTTTGAAAAAACTTGAACTCTTATCAGTAAAATTATTTTTCTGAGAAGATTGTAATTTCTACTTGCTGTGAGAGGTTTCCCTAAAAACACCCGTAATAATAGCAGGCAAGGATGCCAGTTCTATTTTTTTTTTCCCCCAGAGGCTTGGGGTACAGACCATGTAGATTTCTTTCTTTTGCAGTACTGGGGATCAAACTGAGGACTTTGTGTTTGCCAGGAAGGCACAGCACCACTGATCTAAATCCCTGACCTCAAACCATGTAGTTTTGTTTTTTTTTTTTTTTGAGATAGGGTCTCACTTTGTAGTTCAGGTTGACCCTGAGCTCACTATGTAGCCCAGGCAAACCTCGAACTCACAGCAGTCCTCCTGCCTCTGCCTCCTGAGTGCTGGTATTACAGGTGTGAGCCACCATGCCCAGCATTGTGGTATGTGGTGCTGATTGCTGGTGAGTGAGTCACCAAGCCTGGTATCATTGTATGTGTTAGGGGATGAAACTAAGGACCCTGAGCTTGCTTGGCAGGCACTGGAACACTAAGCTAAATCTCTGCCCCAACCTTGTAAATTCTTAAGAAAAGTAAGGTAAACCAGGCATGGTGGTGCACACCTATAATCCTAGCACTCAGAAAACTGAGGTAAGAGATCAGGTTAGTTCAAGGCCAGCCTGGGCCACATGGTGTGTTCAAACCCAGACTGAATATATACTGAGAGTCAAAGCAAACAAACTGAGTAGGGCGACACATGCCTGTAATCCCAACAGAAGACTTGTAAACTTACTCAGAAAAAAAAAAAAAAAAACCTGTGTTGCCACAAAAGATGCTTTATTGCAGCCTGGAATCTACCCTCCATAGTTGCTGTTTTGGTAAACAGGAACCACCAGAGGTCTAGATAAAGTCAAAGGAAAGTAGATGGACCTGCAGTTAACATGCAACTAGGAAGAATCTAGAGAAAAACTGAAGTCCTGCCTCATCAAGGGTTTGGGTAGCTGCTCTGGTTAAAAAACAAATACAAACATTCCAACTTACTAGAAAAGCCAGATACTCAGACAGGCCACTGGCCCTGTGTGTTTTAACTACCCAGGGGGGGAAAAATACACTCAATAAATAATTTATCTTTTATTGAAATTATTGAATACTTTATCTTACATTAAAGTTGATTGGAAAAAAATGAAGAGAAAAATCAATTTTTAAAAATACACTCATGTTGAAATCAAATAAGCCAGCCAAACGGGGCACAAACCGAGTCACTCTATAGGGGCGGTTTGCTTTTCCCACATGAATACCACTGAGTCTATGTACAAATCTGCTGCATGATGAAAAGTCGTTCAGGAAAAGAGGAGTCCACAGCCAGCAGAGGAAATGGGCCAGGTCCTCCTTCCTGCTGGAGGTTACAATAAGATCCAGGCCCACCATTCTTCTTGCCAGCTCAGAAAGTCATACTCTGTGCAAATTAAGGCTTCTTATAGGTAGAATGGTTGATAAACATTTTTTTCCTTAAAAAAATAAGCACAGTAAAAGGTGGTATCATGAGAACCTGAAGAGATGAGACCTACAGCCCAAAGCAGGAAAAGAAGCTATTTTCTCAGACACCTCAATTCTGTGTCACAAGCACAAAAAATGTCAATCTTTGGGTGGACTGTACGAGTTCACCAGCTGGCAAAAGCAATACTGACCAGTGTGCTCTGTACAGCTCGGTCTGAAGCTGTCACGTAGAGGACTGCAGCTGTCACTGACAAAAGGCATAGAGCAGGCGGAGCCTCCCAAGCCCACGCACTCAGGGATCCCGTGCATGTGTGTGTTGCCCTTATGAACGGAAAGCGAAAGAGAGAATGGAGTCCTCCAACTCAGGGGACACATTAATGACCAGTCCAAAAGCCACAAGAAACCACCCCAGCAAACCAACAGCTGCCCTTCCTCGCCACTGGTGCAATGCATTCTGCTGGCAGGAAGAAAGTGTGGCTGGCTTTTTTTTCTTTTTTTTCCTTTTTCACAAACCTGAGTAATTGTCAAAGTCAATAAATAGGGGGAGAGAATTAAGATGCTAAAATATAATGGTCAATACCCTAGAGGGTCTAAAGCAGCAAGGGTTTTTTCAAACACAGCCCTCTGTTCTGATGCGCCCGGTCTGGCACCTGGTAAGTACAGGAGCTCTGCATGTAAATGAGGACTTGGGGCAAACCCTGGGCACGAGGTACCGCCCTTTGGCCAATATGAGCAAAGCCTTCTTCCAGCGACTGTAAACAGTCATGAAGGAGCAGCACCAAACCTCCTTCACCCTCTCCCCCACCACAAAAACTCTTCCCTTTTGAAGCAGTTTTTGTTAAAGGCAAAATTATAGAAGCATCATCAAGTTGAAGTCTTATTTGGTTGGAGGTGCTTGTCTGTCCCATGGTTCCACATTCTCCTGTAGGCACCACGGCGTTAGATGTGTAAGAGGTCCTCGTCGCTGTCGTCGTGGAAGGACACCAGCTTGGTGGAGGTCAATGTCTTCTGCTGTCCAGGCCTGGGCTTCCCTTTCCAGGTCTTCTCGCCCGGGACCAGCCCCACCCTATCGTCCTCCCTCTCCCGAAGGGCCTTCCGCTGCGGGTTTCTCACAGGGCGTGAGCCGTCTGCTCTAGCTCCTCTGCCCCCTCTGCCCGAGTGAACTTTCACCTCTGGGATTGTCAAGACCTCGTCCTCACTGTCCTGGTCATCCCCGTGCAGGGATGTAAGGGCTTCTGCCTTAACGGATTTGGTGGTGATATGGCCATTTTCTTGTCCTTCCTTCACCAGCCTTGCAGGTGGCATCTGGATCTCTTCCATTAGCCACTCTGTTTCATTCTCATCTGCTTCTTCCTCCTTGTTCACCTGTAGGGAGCAACAGCAGAGAAAACATGAGGCCAGGGGAGACACCCATCTGCTCTTGCTCCTGGTCGGTGCCTGACTGACTCCTGAGCAGAAGCCCTCCCTGGCACAAGCGGAACACAGAGCCCACTACCCACCAGTCATAATCCTACTTCTCGCCTTTTTCCCAAGTCACCCTCAAAGCTGACAACCACCACCTGCTCCTATAAGACCAACCCAAGAGGAGGTTTCAGGACAGGGACCAAAGGGGCCCTGTGCTAGGTGCCACCTCGGCCAAGGAGGTAGGGTCAAGCAGAAGGCAGGGGACAAGGGCTTTCCCAGGCCAACAAATGTGTGGCAGAGGAGGGGACTTTTGGTATGTGGGAGAGGCCATAGGAAGGACTTGTGTTAAACTCTAATTTTAAGAAGGGATTTGGCAGTATGTATATCAGGCCACAAAAACAGAGTATTTATGACCTATGACCCAGACAAGGACTTTTCTGAAGTTTACCTGGAGGAACTCAACCAAATGCTAAATGCACAGAAATTTTTATCATTATGGCTTTTAGAGAATAACCCCAAAAAAGTTGAAACCACCTAAAGACAAATACTCTTACAAAAATCAGTTGCAACAACAACAGGAGAAACTTGAAGGAAAACAAGACAAAACTATGTTAGGCTAAGGCCTAAACTAATGGTTTCCTCCCAGGCACAAGCTGCCAGTGCTTCTGTTCTTCCCAACATCATCAACACTCTACTGCCACGGACCACAGCGCACTGCTGCAGGGCTGGGGAGAAGGACGTCCAGAGATAAGCAGACAGGTACCTTGGAGTATTTGTAGGATACATTGGAGCTTCTTCGACAGCAATTGGCCAGCTTGTTTATTACAATTTCCCTGTTAAAAAGTATACAATAATTAGTCTGTTGTAGAACCACCAGGCAGGCCAAGTCCCCAGCCAAAGTCAAGCCCAATGTTAACAGTTCCCAAGGGATGGATGGGATGACTACGCATCTTCTACAAACATCCCCCTCTCCCAGGGCAGAAAAGGTCTGAATGACAAATAACCTACTGAGCGCCAGCATGGCAACAAACTATTTGTCATGATTCAGCAGAAATAACAGACCAGAGAGGACTCATCCTGTCTTACTTACTTCTTGGTAGTTACAAGGTCATTTTACCAGTTTGCTTCCCAGTTTCCATCCTGGAGCACAACAGGACCAAACTCCCTGGCAGCCCGGGGGGACTGTTTTGAGCCCACCCTATACAGAATGTGCTTCTGTGCCCTGACCCTCTCCACCCCTCTTTCTCGGAGTGGACTGTCCTATCAGTAGATCTCTCCCCAGAATCCCACCCAAAAACCTGCCAGTCCCATGACAAGCAGACCAAGGAGAAGCCAATCAGATGCCACATGCCTAAGAGAGACTTAATAAATGGTCACTTTTACAGTGAAAGGGCAGCATAGAGGTCAGCTGATCAGGAAGAAGTCTACTCTGAATAATGTTTAGTTTTATATCCACCTTCAAATACATCAAGAGACCTATGTCCTAAATACCCAGAGATCCTGGCTAAAGAGCCCACAACATGTCTGGGTGTGACACGAAGTCAGAACCTGTGTGTAGTGCCACAGCTCTGAGTCCTGAACTAAGAAGTGAACAATGTTTGAGCCCCAGGCAGGATGCTGACCCATATACCTAGCCCTCATTCGCGACTACCCCAGGAGGTTCCTTACCTCCGTTCCTTCTTGTGAAGCAGCAGGACCAGCAGGCAACCAGTGAGTGCCACCAGGAGCAGGCTGAGGATCGCCCCGACAGCCTGGCTCCGCTCCGAGAGCCCCTTGTGGCTCTGTATGTCCTCTTCAGCACTCTCTCTGTCAAGGCCCACCCTAGAGATCACAGAAGAGGGAGGCGATTCACTTGGGATCCCCAGCCCAGTAAACCCAATCCACCTGACATGGGATATGGAAGCAGAAACTTCTTGTGAAGGAGTTTACAGCAGGACGATGAACAAATGAGTAGAAAACAGATTTTTAAGTGTCATGAAATGTCAAACACTAGCATTGTTGGACCGGAGAAGTCAAACACATTGCCCTTCCAGGCTAGGTGTGGTGGCACCTCCCCATCATCAAAGCACTCTGGGTAGTAAGGTAGGAAGACTGTAAGTTCAAATTCTGCCTGGGAAACAAAGCAAGACCCTGACTCAAATTTTTTTTTTTTTTTTTTGAGACAGGGTCTTGCTTTGTAGTTCAGACTGGTCCTGAGCTCACTATGTAGCCCAGGTAAGCCTCGAACTCAGCAATCCTCCTGTCTCTGCCTCCCAAGTGCTGAGATTACAGGCGTGAGCCACCACACCCGGTGTGACTCAAAATTTTTTAAAAAGTTTGGGGATGAGCTCAGTGTGAAGGTTACGGGTTCAACCCCCAGTATCCCAAAACAAAACTCAAAAACAAAACCAAACAAACAACACAAAAAAAGAGAGTCCCCTGCCCACTGCACTAATTCTCGGCAAACATGGCCACCATCCAGGAAGAGGCCTCTGCAACAGTGTATCCTGCAGTCCAGTCCTGGTGTTCTCCAGAGTAGAGGAGACACTCGGGGAGCCGGACCCAGGCTTGGACAGGGCCAGTGACACTTGTCAGCCTCTCCACCCACTGTCCTTCCCCCACCCCAACATTCAGTCTTTAGGGAAAGGCAACATACTTCTGTGACATTACACATTCAAGGGAAGAAGTGGAGTAGTATTATAAAGGGAGACAGAACTGGGTTGTTACTCCTCTGTCAGAAAACAGTGCGTATACCACCTCATCTGGCCTCGTCTCAATCAAGGTCACCACATGCGTGTTCCTTCCACATGAGGCAAAGCACAGCAACAGGAATCAAGATATATCCTGTATAGGTAAAAATTCTCAATGAGGAGTATGATCATAATCTACTCCTAAACTGTACCAATAGGCTCAAATGAAAGAAAGAAAGAAAAGAAAGAAAGAAAGAAAGAAAGAAAGAAAGAAAGAAAGAAAGAAAGAAAGAAAGAAAGAAAGAAAGAAAGAAAGAAAGAAAGAAAGAAAGAAAGAAAGAAAGA
>PVIC010017028.1:0-33262 GCA_004025085.1 Thryonomys swinderianus
TATTATAGCTCAGGCATGAGGGCTATTGCTCTTGCTCCACTATCCACTACAGTAACTACAACCAGTCCACTCTGTCCTTGAAGAGTACGCACAGATACTCAACATCTGCTATTCCCTGATCCAATTATCCTCATTGCATTTAACACTACAGGTGTTTTGGGCACGAAGAAATGAAATGAAGTTCTGGCAGGAGCAAAAAGACTGCCTGTCCTGGCAAGGCTAACACAACAATACTCAAGTCTCCAGCACAAACCAGATTCAGATGCCCCGCCCCCAATCCAACATGCAAGATTCCAACCTTGGCAATCAATGCTGTAATCCACAAATGGGAGAAATCTATTTGTGTGGTTCTAGGACAGTTATTAAAACTTCCAGGTGCCTTATATGGAATCTGGGCTGGAATCTACAACTCTGAATTAATTACTCTGCTTTGTAATGTTTTTAATTGGCTGAGCCAAATGATACTTCCCAGAATTTCCTTTCTAATGTTTCTGCTTTGGTTAAGTCACAACAGTGTTGTGCAGAAACCGAGGAGCATGGAAGGAACAGCAACATAGTGGCTTGTACACACTGCTTTACCACCTTCTCCTCTGCCTGTCCCTTAGTCGTTCCTTGAGCTTCTCTGCCTTGTGCGCATTTAGCTACAGACCAAGGGCCTTCCTCTCACAGGTCCCCCCAAGACCAAGGTCAAAGCCAAATGAAACTGGCACAGTTTTCTCAGTGTCTTGCCAGGTCATTCTTTTCTTCCTGCCCACTTTCACCTTTCTTTCCCAACTGTTTGCCCTCTCAACTTTAGCTAGTTATGAAGACAACATGCATTTACAGTCTCTGATTGATCACTTCAGTTGATCTGGTTGATCTGCCACTACAAGCCTGAAAATAAAAAAGGGCTGTGGCTGTAGCTCAGTGTGAATGCCTCAGTACTGGGAAAAAAAATTACTAAGAATAAAGAAATATGCACTGGTTTTGCACTCAAACTGCAAAAGTGTTTACTTAAGATGGAAAAAGCAATAGACTCATGAGTAAAAGACAAACAGGAAAAATATTTCAACTGACAGCAACTCATTGTGTCAGAAACACTGAACCAACAGAAGACTTTAGCATAGGTTACCCTGCAAGAAGTGACACCAACCGTTTACTGCAAATGATGGGTGGTTACATACATTAAACTTAACCATTAAACTTAACCCAGATCATTAAACTTACACATCAAACTTAACCCAGTTATGTATAATAGAAAAATAAGCATAGTGTATGTAGTTTTGGTATTATCACCTTTTCATGCATCCACCTGTGGTTAGCATCTATTCTCAGATAAAGGGCAATGAACATGCTTGAAGCCATATTTTAAAATTTTGTTCTTAGCCAGGAGCCCAGCAATGGCTGCTTATAATCCTGCCCCTTGGCAGGCTGCAGCAATAAGACTGGAAGTTAAAGCCTGACCTTAACTGCACTGAAAAGCACAGTGATGGTGGTGGTGGTGGTGGTGTTGGGGGTCATACATGCAGAGCGCTTTGAGCAATGGAAAGCCAATGAGTTTTCAATAAAGTGGCAACATTATATTTACTTTCTTAAAACCTAGTAGGACTTTATTTTTATGGCACTGGAGATTGAACCCAGCTCATTATACTGACCTACATTCCTGACCCTTTTTATTTTTTTAGGAAGGCCTAAGGTAAGGCTTGAACTTGTGATCTTCCTGTCTCAGCCTACTTTGACTGGAATTAAAGGTATGCACCATGACATACAACAACAATCTTTATAATTTTTTTTAAGACAGGGTCTCACTTTGTAGTTCAGAATGGCCCTGGGCCCACTGTGTTGTCCAGGCAAGCCTCAAACTCACAGTTAACCTCCTACCTCTGCCTCCAGAGGGCTGGGATTACAGGTGTGAGCCACCACCCCCGATATTGTTGTATGTGTTTACTGGGGATCAAACTCAGGACCTTGTGCTTCCTAGGCAGGCACCTGAACCACTGAGCTAAATCTCCCACCCACTATCTTATTTTTTTTCAGGCTAACAGAACCAAAAATGTACTTATCCCAAACCTCACTGTCTTAAAACTACTATACCTGTGTAAATACAATATATGCAAATTTATTGCAGCAATTATTCCTATTAGCAACATAATACAAACACTGCTCATTAGAGAGTTGCAAGATATATCAAGGTAGAGCTTTTATGCAGAGATCTCCAGAATATAGTCACTCCTTGGTATCCACAAAAAATTGGTTTCAGGATACACATACACACACACACATACACACACTTTCTCTCTCTCTCTCTCTCTCTCTCTCTCTCTCTCTCTCTCTCTCTCTCTCTCTCTCTCCCCCTCCCTCCCTCCCCACAGAAACCAAAACCTTTGGATGCTCAAGTCCCTTAAAGAAAATGGAAACTGAGTGCCCAAACTGCAACTCAAAACCACATATTTATTGCAAAGTTCCAACACTGCAATTAAACCTGAATACTGAGGCTTTAGTTTAGAAAAAACACATCCATTAATATCATTTGTCTTTAAAGACACAGTAGCAGAGCTTTCAACCGTACAGACACCTTTTACTGAAAGGTAAAAGTATGCAGTTAGGGTGCTTCTGTACAACTGATGTGATTTGCCTGTTGATGCATGCTATAATTTGTCAAATCTTGGCTGGAGCAAGTTGGTTCCCAGGCTGACAGACAAGGCTGTGTGCCCACTGCTGTATATATGCCATGGATTCGCTACCAGTGACCTGGACAAATCCTGATGTACACTTTAGATCAGCTTTAAATTACTTATAGTATCTAATACAAAAAATGTTATATAAAGTTATATTGTATTGTTCATAGAAAAATAACAAGAAAAAAGTCTGTATTCAGTACAGATTTTATTTTTAATAAATGGATGAAATCCCTTAAATGCAGAACCTGCAGATACAGAGGGTCAACTGTATTAAGTAAAAAGCAGAACAGTGTGCACAGAATGTTAACTATGGTGGAAGAAATAAAAATAGTGTTTCTATTTTTAAAAATGAAGCCAGGTATACTGGGGTACTCCTACAATCCTAGCACTCAGTGACTGAGGTAGGAAGATCACAAGCTGCAGCCTACTCCAGACAACGGTGACCTAGGTAGATTCCTGTCTCAAGAATAAAAGGGGCCAGAGAGTTAGCTCAGTGTTTCTAGCACCTGCCTAGCAAAAGCAAAGTCCCTGGTTCAATCCCTCCTAACCACATACAACAATACCCAGTGTGGTGACTCACGCCCACCAGCAATCAGAACCATATACTGCAAATGCCAGGCGAGGTGTGGTGGCTCACACCTATAATCCCAGCACTCAGAAGGCAGAGGCAGGAGGATTGCTGAGTTTGAGTCTTGCCTGGGCTACACAGAGCTCAGGGCCAGCCTGAAGTATAAAGTGAGACCCTGTCTTAAAAATAAATAAATAAATAAATAAATAAATAAATAAATAAATAAATAAATAAAAAGTTTGAGGATATAGAGGATATAGTTCAATGAAAAGATCCCAAGTTCAATTTTCAGTACCACAAAAAAGAAAGACTGAAAATGGTGAGATTGGGAATAGAACTGCTTAAACAGTTAATTTCTGAAGTACATAAATATCCGCATAAATATTTCACTTGGTGAAAAACTATAATGAAAAATTAAAGGGATCAGGGATTTTAGCTCAGTGGTTCTGGCACCTGCCTTGAAAGCACAAGGCCTTAAATTCAATCCCAGATTAAAAAAAAAAAGAAAGAAAGAAAGAAAAATAATAAATTATAGCCACCCTTTAAAGTATTTCAAAAAATAAAGTACTAGGAATATACTCAAAAGAATTAAAAGAATCATATTGCAGAAACATATGTACACCCATAGTCATAACATTCAGTTTGTGATAGCTAAATCTTGGAAACAACCCAAATGCCCATCAACTGGAGACTGGATAAAGATGTGGCTTTTTAAAAATAAAATGGAATATTACTCTGCCATAAAGAACAAGTTTGAGTCATTTATACTCAAATGGACACACTATGAGGACACACTAATACGTGAAATAAATAGGTCAGAGATATGTAAATACCATAGCTTTTCTCTGGTATGAGAACCTGTAGATATAAATGAGTTCTAGAATGTACAATAGATTTTGTGAAATAGAAAACATCCAAAGGGAAAGTGATAGGGGTAAGTAATAAAGGGAAAGAATATGATTTAGAAAGTAAAAGAAAGCATATATGTATAGGAGGTGGGGGTTGTAGGGTGGGTAGGGATATGGATAAAAATGAGAATTAACTTGAGTCACACACTGGTACAAATTTTCCAATGTTATGTGTAATTGTGAGCTGTATATAGAATATACCAATAAAGAATTCAATTTTTAAAACTAAAGTACTTTAAATGGCTTTGTAATTAAAAATGTCAACTGTACATCTTTTTGGGGATCCATTTTAAGAACAATATAAACCAATACCTGCAACCTGAACAATCTAACTACAAATACATGTAGGTTTAAAAAGAAAATGGGGATCGGAGATTTCTCCAATCTTCTCAGTGGTTCTGGCACCTGCCTAGCAAGTGCAAGGTCCCTGGTTCAATCCAGGTAACCACAAACAATACCGGCGTGGTGACTCACACCCACCAGCAATCAGTACCACAGACCACAAATGCCAGGCTTGGTGGCTCATGCCTATAACCCTAGTACTCGGGAGGCAGAGTCAGGAGGATTGCTGAGTTCAAGGCTTGCCTGGGCTACACAGTGAGCTCACAGCCAGCCTGAACTACAAAGCGAGACCCTGTCTCAAAAAAAAGAAGAAAAGAAAATGGGCATTTTGCTACCTATGTTGATGTAATCCCAGCACTCCAGGAAGCTGAGACAGAGGGATCACAAATTTAAACCCACCTTGGGCAATTTAGTAAGACCCTTTCTCAGAATTTTAAAAGGCTAAGAATGGGCTAGAGATTTAGCTCAGTGGTGCCCTTCCTGTCTGACAAGTGCAAAGTCCTAAGTTTGATTCCCAGGACCAGAAAATAGAGAGAGACAGACAGATATGGCTGAGGATGTAGCTCCGCGCAAAAGACCAGAGTTTAGACCTTAAAACAACAATATTTTACTGTAGAAATATCTCAAATGGAATACTTTAAAATGCGCTACTAGTGTCTTCATTTACTCTCAACGTTTAGATAAAATCTACATCCGATGGACCACAGATTTACCCTAATACTGAACATTTTAAATTCAAACCAATTACACTCCCTTGCCACAACTGACTCCCTCATCTTTTGAAAGGCTACTATGGAGAACAGATATCTTCACCAGTAAAACTAACCCACCTCCGACATTGCTCTGAAACACAACTCCAACTCCAGTGCTACTCTCATGATTTTCTCCAACCTGAAGAATAAATACCGACCTCATTCAGAGTTTAAAATCTGGCCTCAGAGCTACACCTACACAAAGCAGGGATAGGAAACCAGAGGTGGTAAAGTGATAACATCATCATCATCAAAGTTCACTGGGCACTTATTTGTGCCAGGAGCCCCAATCATCACTTTACAGCAGTTAAACCTGGCCTGCTAAACCAGGTCTTCTCATTCCAAAAGACCATAAACACACCAAGCAGGAGTAAAAGGTAGTAATAGGGAGGTGTTTTAGTTGGGACCCAAACCATAGATGCTCTGGGAGGCCTCTTTCATTCTCAAGCCTCTGCTCCTGCACTTCTTTACCTAGACTTCCTTCCTCTCCTCTGCTACTTTCACCAACACTTCCTTTTCCCAGACACTCTACAACATAAAATTCTCTCACTGTATTTTTCCCTACTGGGCTATAAAGATATATTTTTATTAAATTACAAGATTTGTTCTAAAAAAAAAAAAACTAATGGCAATCCTAAAGTAGTAAAGTAGCCATCAAGTAAAGATTTAACTAAAGCTAGGGTGCAGGGTAGGCTTGTAATTCCAAATGCCCAGGAGACTGAGGCAGGAGGATGGAAAGTTCAAGGCCAATCTGAGGAATTTAGCAAGACCTTGTGTTGGGTGGGTGGGTGTGGAGGCTTGTGCCTATAACCCCAGTACTTGGGAGGCTGAGGCAGGAAGACCTTTCCAAATTGAGGTCAGTCTGCACTAGAGGAGTTCAAGGTCAGCTTCCACTAGAAATGAGACCTTGTCTCAAAAATCCAATGTGGGGAAGTGCTCAGTGCTAAAGCATTTGCCCAGAAAAATAAACTTTTTATTTGTTTTGAGATGGGAATTTTGATTTGTAGTTCAGGGTGGCTTTGAAGTCAGTATGTAGCCCAGGCTGGCCTCCTCTCGGCTCAGCCTCCTCAGTCCTGGGATTACAGGCCTGCGCCACTGTGCTGGTCTCAGTAAAACAAACTGGACTCAACGGTGAAACACACTAGGCAAACTGTTTACTTCAATGTAAGGGGGGAAAAAGCCCTCTTACTAACTACAGCAAAATCAAAGTGGAAAGGGGAAGGAAATCCCCATTTACAGGCACCAGCTGTTGTACTTCAGGAACTACATTATGAACTCTAAATCCCTTTCATTTTACTCCAGTAATTGCCTTGTATAATAGGTTTTACCCCACTTTGCAACTAAGGAATCAAAGATTTAAAAGGCTACCATGCCAGGCTATTTTGCATGTAGTGGCACACTTGTACTCCCCAGCCTTCTAGGAGGCTCACCCAGAAGGATCTCAAGCTTGAGCCTAGCCTGGGCAATTTAGCAAATCAGCAACTTTCAACACTCCACCTAAAAATAAAAAGAGCTGGAGACAGAGCTCAGTTCAAAGGCCCCGAGTTCAATCCCTAATGCAAAACAAAAACAAAACCAAAACCAAAAAAACCCCAACATAATGAATCACTGGCTGTGGCTCGTTCAACCAGTATGGACTGGAGCTTGGTTTCAACCCAGAAAGGGTACTGACTTGAAACCACAATGTCAACTCCTGAGTGAACACATTCTTTTCATAATGCCTTGTGTCTTAGCAAAGGAAATGGGCAAAATAGCTAATTCTCTTCTTATAATTGCTCATTCAGGAAAAGGGGAAAAAAATTAAGCATCTACTATTTGTAAGTATTTATATTTAAATGCTCTTCAGCAACTTGAGATTCTGCTAGTGAGTACATTAAAGCAAATCCCTAAATACATTGCCAACCCCTACACATCCTTAAGCACTCCTTCAGAAACAAGTATTCATGTATTTCTAACATACTAGAGAAAACATGCTGACGAGAAGTGCAGCCAGTAAAGCTCTAACTGAGTGTAATCAGGTATGTCCCAGGAAAGTGAAAGCATTGTTTAATTGCTTCAGTTAAGACTAGTATAGTAACCCTCTTCAGCACAAGAACCAAATCTGATAGGACCACAAAATGTAGCACATACAAACCACATGTGACCTTTCAATCTACAAGGACAGGCGAGGGCACAACTATCGAAGACACAATGTGAGAACACTTAAAACTTTAAGGAGGCCACTGCTCCTGCAACACACGCAGGATAGCCCAGAGCTTTGGCACTGAGCTACAAGTCTAGCCCCTCCCCTCAAATTTTGAGATAAACTCTCACTGAACTGTTAAGGCAGCTCAACCTGCAATCCTACCTCTGCCTCCAAAGTACTAGGAATACAGAAATCATGTCACCATGCCCAGTTAGGAGGCCACTTTTTCTAGTAGAGAGACCTGTATTTGGTTTCAACAGACCAGACTACAAGCCAAAACCGACCAGTCACTCTTAAAGAAGTAAACCAAAACTAAGCCATTTGACCTTAGAAAAAAAGAGAACCAAATTTCCCTAACAGGCTAGTTCCAATTCGCATAATAATAAAGTTCCTATGACTTTAATCCTTACAAAAAAATAACCTGAAGTAATCTATTGTTAACCTATCAGTTACCGTGGACTCTGACTGGACCAACCCCATCTTTGTTCTTTGTTTCTTTCTGGGCCCTTTACTATCTATCAAGCCAACAGTGCAGCGCACTTGTAGTCCCAACTACTCAGGAGGCTGAGGCTGGAGAGTCAGACAAGCCTAAGACTCAACATCACTCTAGGCAACAGAGCAAGACCTCAACTCAAAAACTTAAAATTTAAACTTAAAAAAAATAAAACCCAACTTCTGCTCTGCTCACATTCTACCTTTTCAGTATACAGTGTAGTGTTTCTAGGATCACAAAGCCCATTAACATCTCTAACCTATAGTTTTGCTCTTTGACAAAACTAATAACCCAAATTTCCCAATGGCTGTTCCAAGGACTACTGCATTTTACAGTGTTCAAATAAGCGCACCAAAAACAAGAGAAAAGGTGTTCTGGGAGGAATATTGAAAACTCTATTGTAATTATTTTTTAGCATTTCCAACACAGTAATGTGAACTTGACCCTAAGAGTAGGAAGACACAGCACTGTTTTCCAAACTTACGTTATCAAGAACCTTGTTCCCCCTTGTGGCATTACTAAGAATGCCACTTTAAGCAACAATAACACTCAAAATTAAGTTAGTGACAGTCTATTCTCTTATTTTGTTCTAAATCAATAATTAAAGGCAGGGTTGGGAATGCAGCTCAGTGGCACGTGCCTGCCTAGCAAGCACAAGGTCCTGAGTTTGATCCCCGGTACAGGGAGGGCAGGGGGGGAAGGGGGATAACTAGTAACAGGATAACCAGCTGGGCAGAGTGGCATATACCTGCTATCCTAGCACTCTGGGAGGCTGAGACAGGAGGATGGCAAATTCCAACCCGGAGTGAGCAATTTAGGGAGACCCAGTCTTGAGGTGTGAAGGCCCTGGATTCAATTTCCAATACAAAAAAGAAACAGAGAGAGAAAGAGATGAATCAGACCTCAGGATCTGCAGTTTTCATTCAGGGATTCAACGAACCAAACAAAGTATTTGGAAAAAAATTTGTGTCTCTACAACTTTTTAATCATCATTTCCTAATGACAGTAATGATAAAAGCACAGTGTTTACATGGTAGTAAATATTAAAGTAATAAAAATTAAAATCTGGAAGAATGTGTGAAAGCTGTACATAAGTATCATTACTGTACTATAAATGAACATTAGCAAAAATTGTACTATCCAAGTTAGTCCTGCAGCCAAGATCCTTTGGACTAAGTAAGGGTCAAATTTACTGGTGAAATTCTGGAAACCAATGAAAAAATTTTTTTGAATCTCAAATTAAAATGGATGTTATGGCACACACCTGTAACCCCAGCCAATACTTAGGAACTGAAGTAGGATGTTTGGGAGTTGGAGGTCAGCGCAGGCTATGTTAGGATTTCAAGGCCACTCTAATCTGTCACTAATGAATGCTATCTTCTCATAAGAAACCAATACACACTACCCGTAATTTTAATATAAACGTACTGTGCAACCTTGATACATAATTATCAAATCTGACAATGAACGTTTTGTAAATTACTACCTACAACGATTCGTTTTTAGGTTTTTGTCCAGTAACTAAAACTAAATGAGAATGGGAGTTTGGAAGGTGCTTCATCATTTCACTGGACCTCTCCAAAATTCCACTGTTCCAGAGCGTTCAATACTCCTAAATATAAACCAACAAGTTTAGATTTAATTTCCATAGCCTAACAAAAGCCATACAGAAAGCAGTTACTGTACTCTGCTTACAATCCTTTTAGGCTGCAGACTTCCTTCTAGAAAATTCGAAGAGATGAAAGTTACTGACATACTCTCATTTCAGTGGGGACATCACCTTTGGCACAAAACACTTATACAGTGAAATCCTCTTAAACAACTGAATGTTACCTTGTACTTAAGAAATGTACGGAATATCCAGAATCTAACCCTCAAATTATAAAAGGCAAATCAATGTACCAAAATTTTCGTACGCAAACTTTGAGATGCGCATGAAACGACGTCGCTGACTGAAACCATTGCTCAAAACGCACCCCCGTCAGGCTGCCGAGAACGCAGCACCATCCGCGCAGGAAGCCGAAGGCTGGACTCGCGCGCTGCGCAGTCCCGGCCCCGCACACCCATCCGGGCGCGTTCCTGCGCGCACACCCAAGGTCATATAGGATGGGGTACCGCGCCCCCCGGCAGGACGCAGGGGGCTGGGGCGTCCCCGGAGCCTGCAGTCACTCAGGGCGCCGCAGCAATGGGGCCGCGACCCCCGGTCTCGAGGGGCGGCCGCGACACGCGCGCGTTCCCGTCCCCGAGGTGACCTGGCCGCGGGGGTCTCGCCACGCCCCTCCCCCACGGGCCAAGTTATGCAATGCTCCCCCGCCCCCCGCCCCCGCCCAGCTCGGAACAAAGCGCGCGCGAAGGGGCCGAGGGCCGGGGACTGAGTGGGGGCGGCCGCCATGTTGGCGGGGGCGACAGGGACGGGGTGGGGGCGACGAACAAAGGAGCGCGCGCCCGCCCCAGGCCCGGCCCGCCGCGCCCGGCCGGCAGGGGGCGCTGAGGGGCGCCGCCCGCGGACAATGCGCCCCAGGCCCGCGGGCCGCCTCACCTGAGTCCCAGGCCGCTGCTGGACCGGCCGCTTGCGGCCCTCACAACCCACACTCGCCACGTATGCCTCACCTGCTGGCCACCGAGGCCGCCGTCCTGAGGCCCTGCGGGTCCGCCGTGGCTCGCTCACGCTCCCGCCGGCCCAGCCGAGCCAGACGGCGCCTCCCCGCCCCCGCTCTTTGCCGCGGCCGCCGCCCGCCCCCCGGCCACTACGGCGCACGCGCACAACGGCCGCCGAACTGCGACGGCCGCGCCGCCCCGGCGCCGGGCGCCGACGGCCACACTACGCAGGCGCGGGGGGCGGGCTCGGCGCGAGGGCGGGGGCGGGGCCTGGCGCCGCTCACCTGGAAGGCGGGGCACGGACCGCGGGCTGCCAGGTGGGTTCCGGGAAGCGGCAGCTGTCTGTGCGCAGCTCTCGGAGCCCGCTGGGCGCGGCGCTCCCGGAGAGCCGGAAGCCCGAGAAGGGTTTCGTTTTCGCGCGGTAGGAGGGCTCTGGAGAAATAACCAACCCTTTTTCCTGGACGTCAGTTGCTGTGCTCCCGAAGCATCAGACCTCGAAGATGGATGAAGCTGCATCAAATGGCGCAGCTGGGGCGCAAGACAGGTGAGCTCCGAGCAACGCAGACCCAGCAGTTCGGCTCCTCGTCATTGTCGGATTCACTCTAGTGGCTTTCTAGATGAACCTTCCTCCACTGCTGCACTGCGGCGAGGCCACCAGGCGCCACCTCCTTACCCACGGTTGCCTCCTTGCAGAAACCCAGACGTGCAGCCTAGCTGCGAGCCCAGAGCGTCACATACCTACACCTGGCGTTGGCCCTGCTCTAGGAGATGGAATTGGCTTTTGCAGGGCCGGAAACCTCCTGTATTCAGCTGCCTCGCAGAGGACCTCATTCAGCTCTCGTCACAAGGTTTAGAGCCAAAAATTCCCACGATCTCAAGGAAATTTGAACTTCGGTTTCGCTTACGATGCATTTTGAATCTTTTCTTGCTTTGCCAGAGGAAGAGAAGAGGGAGTGTAAAGAATGCTTTTTATTTCTGTGGAGTCGAATAGTCTGAATCCACCTTGAAGCTCCCTCTTGTATTCTGGAGCGGGTTACAGAGTTGGTTCCTAGAGTGCGACAGCACCACCATTTCCCAACGTGTCTCAGGTCAAATTACAGGACGTGTTACTGGAAAGCATTTTGTATGCTTTAAACTGCCACACAGTTGTTAGTTAGCCATGCTCTTTGGGGTTTTACTGGCACCTTTTTTTTTCCCAAGTAAGATTGATATGTGCCTGCTAAAATAAATTAAAGTGCTTGTCTCAGATGACATATTTGGCAGGCACTTTGCATTTACAGGCCAACCAGAGGGCTAATTTCAATTCGGAGAAATAACCAATTCTTGAGTACTGAGTAAGGATTAGCTTTCATTTGAGTGTTTAATGTGTTACAGCAGATCATCTCAGGAGCAAGCCGGGATGGGAAGAAGGCTAGTGGTGCCACCAAGGCAACTTGTTGGATCACTTCTTTGTCATTGACGAGACCCCTGAGTTTCACCACATCAGGAGCTGGATAGTCTTTTTTGAGGATTGTCCTGTGCATTTTAGAAAGTTCAGAACAACTCAAATATCCTGGCCTCTACCCAGTAGATACCTATAGGAGACAACTTACCCCAAGGCTGACAAGCAAAACTGTCTCCAAAGTCAGACGTGTTGTACTTTCTCCTCCCAACCTAAGGTCAATATTTTGTTCCTCGTGATGGTCACAGAGGATGCATCAAGAATACATAAACTAGCCGGGCGTGGTGGCTCACGCCTGTAATCCCAGCACTCAGGAGGCAGAGACAGGAGGATTGCTGAGTTCGAGGCTTGCCTAGGCCACATAGTGAGCTCAGAGCCAGCCCGAACTACAAAGCGAGACCCTGTCTCAAAAAAAAAAAAAAAAAGAATACACAAGCTAAACTGGGAGTGATGAATCATGCCTGTGATTCCAGCAATCTGAGAAGCAGAGGCAGGAGGATGGCAAGTTCTAGCCCAGGTTGGGCAACTTACTGACTTAACCCTGTCTCAAAATAAGAAAAAGGTGCATGAATGTGGTGCAGTGTAAAGGCCCTGGATTCAGTTGTCTACTGGGTGGGAGAGCCACATTCCAGAGCTATGAATGGCTAGATGGGGGTTTTATATACACCTACCAATAAATGTTTTAAATGAATCTAATCAAAGGGAGAGGGAAAATTCAGACAAATCTAGATTGAGAGAAAATGTAGAAAACAGCTCCAGGGGACTTTTGAGTGGTACCACCCTACTTTGGAAGTACAGAGGCCCAAATTCAATCCCCAGTGCCCCTCCCCAAAAAGTCTTTAAAGAAAAACTCAGTATCAGAAGAAAAAACAAACAAAAACAGACAATCCATCCAGAAAAAGAATATATCCAAGTCCATCAGCTGACCACTTGATCCAGCACTGATTAAAGTAGGACAGTTGGGGAACTTTTTGTGTGGACTTCATATACATTGGGGGATGTTATTGATTCCTTTTATAAAGTCAGAACTCTTATTGGCTACTTTCAAATGGTTCATAAATTGATACATTGCCAGGCATGGTAGCACACACCTGTAATTCCAGTACTTAGGAAGCTGAGGCAGGAGAATTACCAAGAGTTGGAGGCCAGCCTGAACTAAATAGGGAGACCCTGTTTCAAAAAACAAAACAAGATATACATATGTTTACCTTCAAATTTACTTTCAGAACTGATATATTTCATGTGGCCATAAAGTGCTAAATGTTAACAATTGATGAATCTGGCTGATAGACCTGTGGATGTTTGTCTTTTCTAACTTTTCTAGAGAATTTAAACTTCTCAAAGTAAGTTAGGAAAATAAAATCCAGATTTTCTGCTTTTTTTCTATATCAGGGATTGAACCTGGGCTCTCACGTTGAAATACAGCTCTAGTCCTTTTTTATTTTTAATTTTGAAACAGGATCTCCCACAGTTGGCCAGGGACTAGGCTTGAATTTGCAAACCTGTTTCCTCAGCCTTCTGAAGTGGGGGGATTGCAGTGGGTGCAGTCATGCTTGTAGTTAATTGTGTTTTATAAGTTCTCAACCTTGCTTCTGAAGATTGGGTCAGAGAGCCTGCATGATTTTTGTTGTTGTTGCTGTTTCCTTCAGTAACACTTGGAATGTGGGAGTGGGAGAAGGAGAAGCTGATAAAGGGATAGAGAGATTAGATTAAAATTGGACCATAGTGATTCACTCATGAATTTTTTGATACAGTAATGAAAAACCTACCTTTGAAGTTCTTATAAAGTTAGCTATATTTATTGTAGTATTGTTCAGCACAGTAAAGTGTTTTCAGTATTCAGTATATACTCAACCATATAAATGAATAGCTGCATTGGCTTAACTTCTAGATGGATGCTATGGTTTAGGATTTGTTTTTAATTTTTGTTTTTCTTGTCTTTTGAAATTTTTGTTTGTTGGTTTTGGCTGTAATGGGGCCGGAAGCCAGTAGCAATCTACCTCTGAGCTCTATTCTCGGCTCTTTCTAGTTTTTATTTTGACATAGCATCTCAATAAATTGCCCAGGTTGGCCTTGAACTTGAAATGTTTCTCCCTCAGCCTGCTGAGTAGTTGGGATGCATGTCTGGGCCCAGCTTTGTGTTGTATCTGAATGTGTCCCTCAAATGCTCATGTATTAGAAGCTTGGTCCCCAGTGTGATATTAAGAGGAGATGGGACCTTAAGTAGTTAGATAATTAGGTCATTGGTGATACCACTTTGAAAGGGATTAAGTGGGAAGGATTCTTATGAATCTATAGTTAGTTCTCAAAGGAAGCTTCTTATAAAAAACCCAGGTTGAGCTGGATACGGTAGGCATAGGGTAGACATCTGAGTCTATTCTCAGTACCAGGAAAGAAATGGAAGCGAGAAGGAGGGTGGGAGGGAAAAGAAGGAAGGAACGAAGGAAAGAGGGTAGGAAGACAGAGAGGCAGACAGGCAAGTGAATTGACTGGGCCACCTCTAGTTTTGGCCTCCTGTCTAACCATGTGAGCTCTCCCTTGCACACATGTACCCACCATGCTGCCGTCCACCATGACACAATGCAGCCAGAACAGCCCTCCCCAGAGCTGGTGACATTCTGATTGGACTTTCAGCCTTCAAGACTAGGAGATAAATAAACTTTACATATTAATTTAGTGCCAAGGATTTTTTTATAGCAACAAGAAGTGGACTAATAGAGTGAGCAGGTTTGGGGTCGTCCTTC
Organism: Thryonomys swinderianus; assembly: GCA_004025085.1. Taxonomy (NCBI): domain Eukaryota; kingdom Metazoa; phylum Chordata; class Mammalia; order Rodentia; family Thryonomyidae; genus Thryonomys; species Thryonomys swinderianus. The sequence goes on from PVIC010017028.1 coordinate 14,692, forward strand.
AGTCTCCTGGTAGGGATGCTTTTTCTCCAGTAGCTGCCAGGGTCATCCCTGGATGGTTGGGTCACGTGCTTCCATAAAGTGGGAGAAGGGTTATTGAAGTACAGTTCTCACATTTGGTTAATAGTACTGGAACATGGTGCCCCTCAATATGATTAAGGCTTCTCCCATACCTCCCACGGCTATAGACGTTGAGGTAAAGTAAGTCAAACAGCCCTAACCTGTGCATCATGGTAAGGATATGCCCTTCCTGGGACAAACAGCTGCCTGGTTGGGCCTGAAGAGGCTTGGGGCTAGAACTCTAAGTACAGTTGACGGACTCGGGTTAAACTGTGTATTAAGTTTGGCCTAAACCTGTCTCTATACTTGGAAATACAGCTCAGCCCAAAGCAGTCTCCAAATATAGTAAATGTATAAATGTAACTTAACCCAACTGCCCTCTTATAATCAACTGAGTCTCAACTAATCATAGCAGTCGGGCTTACCTACTCATAGGCTGCCAACCGCCACACCATACCCATATGGGGCAAATGTAGTCTGCTTGTCAACGTTTGTATGTCACTTCCTTTTCTCAAGCTATGAATATAACCTGTGCTTGTGGTTGGGCAGCAGTCTAAACTAACTTTGATGCTGAATGCTGCTGGGTTCTGGAAGCTTTTTCATCCTCAAAGTCTGTTAAATTTAATCTCAAGATTTTACTTTAATGTCTATACAAAAGGAGGTCTGGGAGTTACTCAGGGCTCAGGTGAGCAGCGCCTCCATGGATAGTCAGTACTGAGAGCTGCTAAGAGGGGAGCTAGTGAGGAGGCATAGAGAGAGGCCAGGGCCATGCACTAACTCACCATCCCCAGCCCTCTCCGACCTGTTGGGGTTGGGAGAGGATAGAATGAGTGAAAACACCTGGGTCATGCCTCTTTTGTCGTTGTCATATTTCTGTTCTTGGAAACTCCCAGACAGCAGGCCCTTTGTTTTGTATTGTGCCTCCACTTCTTGTCTGGTAGTAGGAGGGGTGCATTAAGAACTGCTAAAGCCAGGCATGGTAGTGTATACCTGTAATCCGAGCATTCTGTTCGGCGCAGGTAACTTAGCAAGGCACTGTCAAAATAAAAAAGGGTTATGGATGTAGCTTATTTCCTAGGGCCAGAGTACCATCTCTGGTATTTGAAAAGAAAAAGGATTTCTGAGGACTCTCTATGGCCTGTACATGACTTCCCCGGCTTAAGTCCAATGCAGAAGTTTCTCTGCCAGGGGAAGGCATTGGTTCCTCAGTCCCAAGTGTATCACATATGACCCTTCTTTGCACCATCCCAAACACTCTCTAAGGTATGATCCAGGCAAGTAGGAATCCCTCCTTTCCATTCTCAGGAGGGCCTGACCAGCTTGCCTCCCAGGAAACTGTGACTTCAGCACCTCACTCTAACACTTCTGTACAAAAGAGTCACTTCAGACAAAACAAATTTCAGTTTATCTGAGTAAAGATTCAGTCATGAGTTGGGGAAGCTGAGAGGGAAAGGAGACTCAGAGCTGTGCTCCGCAGTGTGGGCATCAGGTATGTAGTTGGGGAAAAACTGAAGGAAGCAGGAACAAGGGCAGAGCCCAGGCTGCTTGCTTCAGTTATTCTCCTTGTGAGGGTTAAAATAGAGGCAACCTCAAGGGCTGGGGATTTAGCTCAAGTGGTACTGCGCCAACCTTGGAAGCACAAGAGCCTGAGTTCAATCCCATTACCCACCCCCCCAAAAAAAGTAGAGGGAACTTCAGTCATGATCATAATGTATACCTAAAATGTGCCAATAAACTATTTTTTAAAAACACACAAAAACGAGAAAAATATAAAACCAACCTCTTTTGCCAGGCATGGTAGCTTATGCCTGTAATTCCAGCACTCAGGAGGCAGAGGCACGACGACTGCTATGAGTTCAAGGCTTGCCTGGGCTACATAGTGAGCTCAGAAACAGCCTGAACTACAAAGTGAGACCCTGTCTCAAAAAAACAAACAAAACAAACAAAAAACCAAGCTCTTTTGCTCAGACCATTGGAACACTATTTTATAAAAGAAAGTATTGCCGAATTTCAGAGTCACTGTAAAGCCAGTTGAGATGTTTTTTAAAAGTAAGTATGTTGCTGTAATCCCAGCACTCGGGAGGCAGAGACAGGAGGATTGCTGAGTTCGCGGCGGCTTGCCTGGGCACCATAGTGAGCTCAGGGCCAGCCTGAACTACAAAGCGAGACCCTGTCTCAAAAAGCAAAAAAAAAAAAAAAAAAAGTAAGTATGTTGGGCCGGAGATTTAGTTCAGTGGTTCCAGCGCCTGCCTCGCAAGCACAAGGTCCTGAGTTCGATCCCGGTAACCACATACAATGCTGGGTGTGATGACTCACACCCACCAGCAATCAACACCACATACCACAGTGCATGGTGTGGTGGCTCACGCCTGTAATCTCAGCACTCAGGAGGCAGAGGCAGGAGGATTGCTGAGTTCCAGGCTTGCCTGGGCTACATAGTGAGCTCAGGGCCAGCCTGAACTACAAAGCAAGACCTTGTCTCAAAAAAAAAAAAAGTAAATATGTTATAATTTTATCCTTTAACATCTTTCCTTCGCCAAGGATCAAACAATTTAGTTTAGGTTTGAGTGTTGAACTTTGATATGAGTGACACCCTTCTGGTTGGGTCTACTGGCATGTACTACAAGAACTCAGTCCAATGGAACCTCCTCCTGTATATTTTATTTAACATTTGGATCAAGAAGTGGAGGAAATCCAGAAGGTTGAATATAGGATTGGGGATCATCATGTGCCACCCCAAGTAAGGGTTACTTTAAACTGATAATTTGGGGAAAGAGAAACAGAAGTTCTGAAAAGAACAAATGCCACTCTTCAGCTGGAGGCTCAGGAGTATAGTACCTGCCATGTGAGACCCTGAGTTCCATCCCCAGCATCAAAAGAAAGAAAATAAGCCTTTGATAAGAGAAATGTACATCTATTAAAGAAATCTCTGTAAGAGTGCCTTCTCTGTACCAAGAAGATTGTAGATTAGTAGACACCAATGGAGAAATCTGTAACAAACTTTGCTTTTGTTTACTAGGCTTTTCTTGACCACTGAAGCCTCACAGAGGTTTGGTAGGGAATGGTAGTATTTCATTGTGAAGTCAAAACCACTTCTTTGAGAACTACTCCTAAGATTTACTAATTTCTTTGTGTAATTTTCCACGAGTCCTTGAGATATACATGGTAAACTTCTTAGTGTTTTTCTCTGATTAACCTGTCTTTTGTTATAGGAGAACTCAACTCAGAACTCTGTAAGAACATGATGTGAGAGGTATTGTAGGCTAAATCCACCTTCTTGGTTGAACTTTGTTGCCAGTGGATACAGAGGCCCCTCAAGCCTAAAGGCCCTGAGTCAAGTCACTTTAGGAGCTCAGAGGAACTGAAGGTAATCAGCAAGTCTGCCCAGACAAAGATCCAAAGAGGTGAGCAATTTGAATTCAACAGTTTATTGAACATTTGCCACATTGACAGCAAGAGAGAGGGGATCTCACCCAGGCAGAAACTGGAAGCTGGTGGCGGCACTGACAGTGGGGGAACTTTCTTCCACTGGGCCAACACACTGTATGAACACAGTGGGCTCTATAGGAGCACTGGAACTTGGCAGTCTACAGACTGAACACTGGTGCTCAAGGCATTCCAGAGACCCTTCGGGTCAGGGAGCTGAGTAGGGCATCAGGATGGGCAGGTGATAGTCGCAGACAGTTGCAGAACTCAAGCAGCAGCTCTAAAGAACAGTATTAGGGTGGAGTCCACAAGTATTGAGCCAGAAGACTGAGCCCAAGAGCATTCTGGGACTCATCTTTTAGGCCATAGGGAATTTGGTACAAACAACATGTGCTATTCCTGTGGTGGTAAAAATATCTTTTTCTTTGTGGTAAAAATATTTCCTAAAAAAACATATTTTTATAAGTTTCTCAAAAGGGGTTCACAAGGTAAGTTTTTAGCAGTAGGCCATATGGATATCACTCCAGGGTTGCCACACAGGCACACCGGTTGTGTGGTATCATGTGATTTAAACTCAAAGTATGTTTGAAACCAGACGGAAGCATAAGATGGCTTCTGTCGGCTCACATCAAAATAATCCAGGCCCTGGTGAGTGCAGAAGGAGAAGCTAACCAGGTAACTCAGCACCTACACAGTGAGTCCCCTGACCTATACCCAGAAGTCTTAAGGAAACTTTGTCCACTACATCCACACCCTAATTTCCATGTCATCAGCAATGCTGTTTTAACCACTTTCACCACTACTCCAATGGGCTTTAGGCACCATGAAAGTTTCTCCAAAGGCCATAAAAGTTCAAAAACTGCCACCCCTTGGAAGGGAAGAGTCAAATCTCTCATTGGCAAGAGCAATCTTTAGACCAACCCCTCAATCCTCACCCAGGCCCCACTGCTTAAAACTTTCACCACCACGTCTGTTCGGGGCATGACCTTTTCTCAGGAGATCACTCTCATCTTCTAGAGTACTTGTACCTTCAATAAATTTTTGATCTTGCTGCTCCTTTTGAGTGTCCTGCTCGATTTTTCATTGGCACACCAAGAACCTACATAAGACTCTTGACTCAGTAAGAGTTGGACAGAAAATTATGTTTTCTTTTTCTGCACTGGCCTGGCATTCTCTTCTGTCTCTGGAAGTTCAGTATCAGTAGAGCAAAAAAGACAGCTCTCCTCCCAGAAGCCTGGTCTCTCAAGACCACCTTCTCTTGGGGTTGAGAACCTGACTCATTGGAAGAACATTTGCTTAGCATGTGTGAGACCCTAAATTCAAACCCCCAAATGGGGTGCACAATCCCTACTAATGGATTAAAAGACAAATTAATGGAAAGGGTAGGTTCATTATTGCTTATGACTGGGATAATAAGGAGATTTGAAAGGTAATAGCTAAGGGTATAAAATTTCTATTGGGGTAATAAAAATGTTCTAAAATTACTAGTGACAATGGATGCATAACTGAATGTACTAAAAGCCATTGAGTTAAGAACTTTGGGTGAGCCTAAATATGTGTTTGGAGTTCTGTTTAATTTTCTTGATTTATAGGAACTCATACTTTAAAGACTATTAGTCCAATGTCATGTGTATCAAGATTTTTACCCTAAAAGGATTTAAATTTTTTAGTGTTTTTTGTTTTTTGTTTTTTTTGAGACAGGGTCTTGCTTTGTAGTTCAGGCTGGCCAGGCAAGCCGCCGCGAACTCAGCAATCCTCCGGTCTCTGCCTCCCGAGTGCTGGGATTACAGGCATGAGCCACCACGCCCCACACTGTGGTATGTTGTTTTGATTGCTGGTGGGCGTGAGTCACCACACCCAGCATTGTATGTGGTCACCAGCATCAAACTCAGGAGTTTGCGCTTGCGAGGCAGGCACTGGAACCACTGCGCTAAATCTCCGACCCGCTTCACTTTTTTTTTTTTGACCATGTTTACAAATCTTCCATACTTTAGCTATTGTGGTGTATACCTGTAATCCCAGCTACTGGAGAGAATGCATCCACAAATTCAAGCTCATTTTGGACAATTTAGGAAGACCTCGGTGAAAATAAAAATTATAAAAAAGAGTTGTGAGCACAGGGTATTTATTTCAATGGTTCCAGCACCTGCTTTGTAAGAGCAAGGTCCTAAGTTTGATACCTGGTAACCACATACTACAATGCTGGGCGTGGTGGCTCACACTTGTAAACCCAGCACTCTGGAGGCAGAAGCAGGAGGATTGCTTTGAGTTTGAGTTCTCCTGGGCTACATAGTGAGCTCAGGGTTAGCCTGAACTACAAAGTGAGACCCTATCTCAAAAAAAAAAAAGTTGTGGACGAAGCTCAGTATGAAGTTCCTGGGTTTAATCTCTCATACCACAAAGAAAAGGATAATGTGTATTAACATGTTATGCTAATATATATCTGTCAATCAGTAATGGGGAAATGGGCAAAGCTTAGCTATTTTTTTCTGCCTTTGCTATCAAATATGTTAAATATTAAGTTAATTAGGTTAAATGTGTGGCCAATTTCCCTCACCTGGCACAATTTAGAAATCACTGTTGTTGATCCACTGCAGAAACAAGCTGTTTTGGGACACAAGGTAGGGATACAACACTTCACAGTACTGTCTACATATAGGCATCCAGATGTGTCTAGAGCACTGTGTAGTAACATCATGCTGTGTGCAGAGGAGTTGAATCTTAGAGGAAGAATCTGTCACATGTACAGAAGAAATGGCATATCATCAATCATGATATATTAACTTGAGCAGATTAAAAAATACCTAGCAAATTAGTAAAACATTTCTGAGAGTGTCCTTAGAGTGTTTCCTGAGATGACTGACATGTGTACTGGCCCCCATGCACATCCCTTTATGTAAAATGTATTGAATCCATCTCTAAGAGTTGCCAAAGTCCTAACCACTTCAGCACTGCTGAAAAGCTCTAGTGTAAAATCTTTGAGAAATCAAAATAAACTCTTGGTTGTGAGACCCTGTAAAAACTTAAAAGAAAATCAAATACTACTGTTATACAATGGTACTGAATAAAAAGGGACAAATAGGGGACTAGAAAAGAATTGGGAAAAGCAAGACCCCCCCCCAACATTAAACCTTGAAGCTCTGTGTCTAGCACCTGTGGCGAGATAGGGCAGAGATGTGAACTCTGAAGGGCTTGGTCCACTCTGCTCCCCCAGAATTGCCACTGGTTATAACCCTCATGACATCTCTCTTGGGCTGGCTTCACTAACCTTGCAGCTTTCCTCAGAGATTCTACATTTCTGTCTTCTCCATCTCCTCAGGGTCTCCATTGCACTGTCACCTTTACTTTCTCAGCATCGTGAACTGCCCACTCAGGGCCAGATTGGCTGGCCAGACTCCAGATTCTTCAGCCTTCTGACCAAGACTCAGACCAATAACCTTCCAGGGCACTTCTAGCCCTTTGGTCTCAGACTAGTGCTGTGTCCGTGACCCTTCTTGTTTTGCAGGGAATGAACAGCACCTAGTAGGTCATTAGGTTCTCCAGAACACAGTTGGCCATTGTGGACTCTCTGGTCCCTGAACTTGTAATTAACCTAATAAACATTTTTAACAAGTGTCTGTTCACACACAGGAGAAGATAGATACATATGTATATGTTCTATCAATTCTGTCTCTCTGAAGAATCCCAACTAACAGAGGTAGATTCCAGTTCTTAAGACTTCTGGAAATTCTTAGAGCACTAAAAGGCAAATCATGACCTAATTTCCTGTTCACCTGCATTCCAAAGAGTCCCTAGCCCCAAGACTACAAGTGAAAAGTCTGAAATACTAGGTTACAGGCCATCCTTTGGAAAAAAGAAGAGATGACTTCATTATACATTTTGAGTATGTTTCCTTATCACAAAGGTGTTCTCTAACTACTGTAGAAGATAAATTCTGCCCTCTATACCCACAGGTTCCTCCTTGATGCCTTCAGCTAAACACAGACCCTCCCAAAAAAATTTTTTTGAGACAGTCTCACTTGTAGTTCAGGCTGGCCCTGAGCTTAGCTATGTAGCCCAGGCAAGCCTCAAACTCACAGCAGTCCTTCTAACTCTGCCTCCTGAGTGCTGGGATTACAGGTATGTATGAGCCACCATGCCCCAGCACTGTGGAATGTTGTACTGATTGCTGGTGGGCATGAGTCACCATGCCCAGTATTGCTGTAGGTGGTTACCAGGATCGAACCAGGGACCTTGCACATGCTAGGCAGGTGCTGGAACAACTGAGGTAAATCCTCTGGTCCAACAAAAAAAATTTTTAAAGCTACACATGAGGGATTTTACTCAGTGGTACTGCACCTGATTGGCAAATTCCAAGTCTTGAACTTGACTCTGGGTTTAAAGAAAAAAAGCTACACATGTGCTTACTAGATCAGTGGAGATGAGTTAAAGCGTGGGCTGGATGTATGTAGGTTAAATGCCAGTGTGGTTTCTAATTTTACATAAAGGACTTGCACATCCTTGGGTTGTGCTGTTTGTGAAGAGTTCTGGAACCAGTTTCCAAGGGTACCAAAGAAGGGCTGTAAGTCAGGGCTACAAATATGCAAAAAAAGCTGCCTCTGCCCCCTTCACAGCCCAGGGGCTGCCCCCACTGATCTACAGAGTACTTGTTTTAATGGAATAGTTTGTTCTTCCCAAAACACGTTTTTTGAACATTGTTGAAAGCAGCTCTCTGCACATTCAGGTTACTGTATGGAGCCAACTTTTAGGGGAGATTCAGTTTTCTATGGTACTAGAGCTGAACCCAGGGCCTTCATAATAAGCTACATCCTCAGCCCTTTTCTGACTTACTGTTTTGAGACATGATTTTGTTAAGTCAGTGAACTGTCCAGGCTAGACTTGAACATGCAGTCCTCCCAAGTACTGAGAGTACAGGTATGTGTCACTATCACTGGCTGCAAAGTTTCTTTTTTAAAAGTCAATATTTAATTTATACAAATTTAAGATTGGTAAATTTAAAAATATAACATTATTTTATGATTATTATTCTGTTTATGTGTCTAGCAAATGTTTTAAATTCATTTGAAGGAGAAGTTTTTTCAAGTTAAGTTCCTTCAAACATTTTACGTATATTTGACTTTCTTCTCAAGAACTTCAGTTGTTTGCTTAGCAAACAAGGTTTTCCCACAGTGTCAGTTATCTTCACAAGTGAATAAATTGCAAATTCTTTTGAATGGTCTAATACTGCTTCAAAGAGTAAGATTTTTCTTAAGATAAAAAAGGTCAAATCAGTTGTTCAGCTGAACCTGTTAGATGATTGAACCTACAGTCTCTTTTTAAAATTGATTTTACTGGTACATTTTATACGTTATCATCAGTTAACGCTGAAAATTTGTTTTATAGGATGTACTTCAAATGTACAAGTAGGGACAATTAGATGATACTAACTTCATCAAGGGAGGTGGAAGCCAGGTGTCTTAGTTACTTTCTCATTGGGACAAATTACTCAGTAACCACAGGTTAAAGGAGGAAAGATTTGTTTCAGCTCACAGTTTATAGAGGTTTCAGTCCATAGCCAACTGGCTCCAAGACAGCAGCATGGCAGAGGGGTATGATGGGGGAAAATGGTGGGCAGGCAGGCAGGCAGCAAGGAGGGAGCCTCCCTCTCCCTTTCATCTTACCCAGGCCACAAGCTTTTAGGGTGGTGCCACCCACATTCAGGGAGAGACCCATTCACCCACACCAAGAACTATTTCCAATCAGTGGACTAATTAGTACCAAACACCCTTAATCCCAGTATCACATACCCTAGATTCAGCCACCTCTGAAAAGCCCTAATTATGAGTACCATGGAGAGGACATCTAGATTCAAGCCATAGCACCAGGCATGGTGGTAAGTGCTGTAATCTCAGCTACTCAGAAGCCAGAAGGCAAATTGCAACTTTGAGGCAACTTAGTAAGACCCTAACTCAAAAAAAAAAAATAGCTGGGATTTTGCTCAGTGGTAGTGCGCTCTTGCATTTAGTTTCCAGTACTGGGGGAAAAAAGAATTAGGAAATCTTCCTGTCTCTTCTATTTTCTGGAAGAGATTATGTGTAGTTGGTGTTAATTCTTCAAACATTTGGTAGAATTCTCCAAAGAAACCATGTGACCTTAAATTTTTCCTTCTTGAGAGTTTTTATATTATGAATCCATATTCAGAAGGCTGAGGCAGGAATATCACATATGTTTACACCAGCCCTAGGTAATTGAGTGAGACCCCATCTCAAAAAATAGTAAAAGGGTTGGGCATGTACCTCGGTGCATTGCTGTGGGTTTAGTCCCTAGTACTATATACCAAAATGTATCTATGTCTATATATCTATATATGTTTAACAGTTATGCACCTATTCAAATGATCTACTTCATAAGTTGTGGTAATTTCTCTATTCTTCCCATTAAAAGTACAACTGAAGCTTTGTTCCATGTGAAGCAAGCATCACAGGTCTGTAAAATTCTCAGAAGATGGCCTACCTGATGAAGGACTGTGGACCACCAATAGTCTTGAGTCCCTAAAAGCAAATCTGTGTGCCTAATGCTTAGCAGCCTATCAGCTCCTGCACGCTACTGTTTATAGCATAGCACATTAATTAAGAAGGAACTGATGGAGATGTTATATGAGAAGAAGCCTCAAGTCTGCCTCTCTGACAGCGGATTTAGGCAAGTCTGTCTAACCCTCAGCCTGTGAGCTGCTATGCCACCTGATATAGCTAGCCATAGGGCCCCACCAGATCATGAATATTCAACATTATTATGTTGGAAAGTATAAAAGGACACAAACACTAAGAAGAGCTTGCTATAATGGTTGTTATGGTTTCTGTCTAGATGTCCCCACAAGGCTTCATGCAGTCATATGTGGGGCTTTTCAGAGATGTCTAGATAATAGGGTGTGTGATGCTGGGATCAAAGGTGTGATGCTGAGATCAAGTGTGTGTGATTAATAAAGTAGTCCACTGTTTGGTTTAGCATAATTTGCATAGGACTAAGCGTGCCCCATCCTTGGTGTGAGTATAGCTTGAATAAAATATAAGGGAAAGAGTGTCATCATTTGTTGCTTGCTTGTTGCTTACTGCTTCTGCCTGCCCTGCTTTGCCATAGACTGTTTATCCTCTGTGATGTCCCTCTGCTGTGCCACCCTGCCCTGGAGCCAGCTGACTATGAACCAAAATCTTTACAAAATCTAATCCAAAGAAAACTTTTCTCCTTTAACTTTGGGTTAAAGTATATTTAATGTATATTGAATGTAATTTAATGTGTATCTTAAAGTATATTTTAATGTGTATTTTTTCTCAGAATGAGAAAAGTAAAGACTGTAGCTTTCCTCATGATAGGCCACAGTGTGTTCTCCAGGGTGTACTTTTATTCTGCTTTTTCCATTTTTACATGACCCAAGCTTGCCATCCAGTGTCCGTTTCTCTCTCATTGAAGAGTTTCTCCTTTACTTTTACTTTTTCAAATAAACCTTGCCACTGCTTTTGGCTCATTTCACTCAATTCCTTTTCAAAAAAATTTTTTAATTCAAAAAATTTTTTTTTAGTTTTTTTTGTTTGTTTTTGAGACAGGGTCTCGCTTTGTAATTGAGGCTGGCCTTGAATTCACAGCAATACTCCTGCCTCTGCCTCTAGAGTGCTGGGATTACAGGCATGAGCTACCACATCTTGCTTTGTGGTATGTGGTACCAGGGATGGAATTTGGAACCTTACATTTACTTGTCAGGCAGACCAGGCATCACTGAGCTAAATCCCTGGCCCTTTAAAAGAAAAAAAAAAAAAAAAAAAAAAAGATTAGAAGAACTGGAATCCAGTTCCAGAAGGTGAGGTGAAAAGCCCCAAACCCAGTAAGGATTATTTAGCAAACCACTTTTTTTTTTGAGACAGGGTCTCGCTTTGTAGTTCAGGCTAGCTCTGAGCTCACTATGTAGCCAGGGCAAACCTCAAACTCAGCAATCCTCCTGCCTCTGCCTCCCGAGTGCTGGGATTACAGGCATGAGCCACCATACCCAGCATTGTGGGGGTGTGGTACTGATTGCTGGTGGGCGTGAGTCACCATGCCCAGTATCATATCATTGTGTGTGGTTATCTATGTAACCAGGGACCTTGAGCTTGCTAGGCAGGCGGTGGAACCACTGAACTAAATCTCCAGCCCTGGCAAACCACTTTTAGAAGGAGCTACCTCTGCCTCCATGCCTACCATATACATTGTCTTTATGAGGTGTTATTAAAAATGCAGTGAATGCAAGCACCGTCCAATAGAAACACAGGCTGTCCTATGCTGCATCCTCATCTACTTATTCACCAAATCTGGCACTATGTGACTTCTAGCTCTTCCCCAAAGTCAGAAGGACCTTTAGAGGTCAACGTTTTTAATCAATTCAGGACATTAAGGAAGCCATTACAACACAACTAAAGACACTCATGATAGTATTGCAGATAGCTAAATTAGTTAGAAATTATTATAAGCCAGTTGGACAAGTCTGGGCCCTCAGGCTGGGAAACAATCACATAATATTTGAAGCACATTCACTGAAGGTTAATGTTAAAAAAGAGAGAAAGTACTACACCCACTTACCTCCCCTAGGGATATAGGGATGAATAGCAATGATTGATATTTTAAATATACCTTAGTCACCTTATTTGGGGACCAAACCATCCCTAGTTACCCCATACTCTCCAAAAAAATCAACCTACACTTGCTACATGAGCTTCCACATTTGATCTCCATTTAATCACTATTACCTGGGAAGTTATACTTATAATCTTATTGGTTGATCATAGTTTTCTCCCACCTTGTACCCAGTTTGTATTCACCTTGCTTTGTGGCTTTGCCCCATAAAACACTTTTGAGGAGCGGGGTGGGTGGGCGGGCAACCTCTTTCCAGTCCTCCTGTTTCTCTTAGACATAAGCTATCTTTCTCTCTAAATGTTTCCTACTCTGTTGCTTAGAATTTATTCTTTGATTTTAGAGAACACAAACACGTTTTGGATATCTAGCAGTTTGGAAATTACAGTTTCCCTTGTTTGGATTATTTTGCTTATTTGGATTTTTTGGTGCCCTGTATCAAGAGGACTTCCAGAAATGATTCAGACAGTGGCAAGAACAGTGGGATAAATGTGTTCCGAGAGGAGGTTAATGGCAATGTGTCTTTTGCTGTAATAACTTTTAAAAATTTAAATATTTGCTGCATTTTTAAGATGACACTGTATGTGGCCCAGGACAGTTCTTCTTCATTAAATGCAGCCTAGGCAGGTCAAAAGGTTTGGACAGTCAGTGCTTTTGGGTTAAACAAACACATTTTCTTGGGTCTGGAGCAAAATGGAAGGGATTGTCATGTATTGTCCATGTATTGTCAAACTTCATGGCTTTTTGTGGAATGAAATGTTCAAGCCAGCTAGCTTGAGTCTTTAGTAGAGGTAGAAGTTAAAACCAAAACACAAATCTATAGGGGTGAAAGGAAAATGCTTCATTCAGAAAGTTAGAAGGAAGATAGACTCAGCTTGAGCTAAGAGGTGCACTCTGACCCAGGTGTGCAGAATGGCCCACCTGCAGAGTGTGGAGGCCAGCTTTGCAGGATTAGCTAGCTGGTGGACTGGATCTCGTTGATCATTAGCTCAGTCTTGGTTCTATAGCTCTCTGGTAGTTTGGTCTTGAGGCTCTACCTTTCCTGGAATGCGGATGATCACAACTTAGAACAACAGCTGGAGACTTCTGGGTGTAGCAGGAAGTTCCTATAAATCCTTTATCTGGGTGTCTCAGGGGGGTGAGATTAAGTAGGTTCAGAGCTAATTAACCTTGTTTTGCCAATTTTGGGGCACACACTCCCAAAATGATTAACATGCCTATCTATAGAAGTGAAAAGGAATTTGACCCAAAGTCTAAGGCAACAAAGGATATGAAAGGAAAGTCAGGTTTTGTTCTGCTTGACCTGCTACCGATATTATAATTTTTAGCCAATTTCTTTTAACTTCCTGGTTAACTCAGAATAAAGCACAAGTCACACTTCTATTGTGCAACAAGCAAAAGGCTCAGAGTCTGCATGTCCCTTCGCTACAGTGTTCTCTGACTATGTCATTTCTATTTGACAACTGTGTGGGCCCGAGGGAAATGATAGGGGTTTGAAATAGACAAAAGCAGCCTCTAATTTCATGAAATGCTGCTCAATTAATAACACAGTGACCACACATCAGAGGAGTTGATGTGCAATAGAAAAATAAAGTTACGTAGGTAGGAGACAAGGAAATAAAAATCTTAAAAATTGTGCTTTAAGGAAGCACTGCACCTTCAGAACTCAAGCCCCATGTATTTACTTTCTTTCCTGTTAGTGTAACCACCCTACAAAAAGGGCTCCTATACTATGCCTGATCTAAAATGGCTACCTTTCCCACACACACCTACACTCTGCCAGATCCAAAATAACCTCCTTTCCTCATGTGCAACAAAGGACAGCCTATCTGTAAGCTCCTTAACCTTCCAGGTCAAGCCAATCCTGATCTGCCACAATGCTCTCCCAGCCCCCAACTCCACATAAAAACTCCTCTCTACTTCCCAGTGCCATTTCTCACCATTGTTCAAGATAGCCTGGAAGCTTCACCTCCATTAAAGCCTTGCAACAGCTGTTCCTATTTTGGCTTGTTTTTCTTTCATTTCCTTCTCCCCAAGCAGCAAACCTGGGCAACTCTCTTTCCATTCAGTTTCAGGTCTATTCATTCCCTTTTACTTGCATATGGTGTTCTTTCTCCCATAAATGGACCACCATTTTGGCTTTTCACCGGAATAGCTCACTAAAGGTGGGTCTTTCTCTCTCCCAAGAGTAAGACTGAGATTAAGATTCTACAAAGTTTATGTGTATAGGGGTGAGGGTGGGGAGGCAGAGGAATGGGAAAAATGAGAATTAAGTTTTGTCAGGTACTGTACAAACTCTCAGTATCAACTGTGATCATAATGTGTATATAAAATGTACCAATAAAATCAATTTCTAAAAAGACTGTAGATTATTGAATACCACAGATTTTCACCTCCCCAAATCTATAAGATTGCCAGTTTTTAACTGTAGTGTTCCTTGTTTTTTAAGTAACCACTCTCCATTCTTATTTTCCCCTAATAAATCCTTGTCATACCTCCTTTACTAAAAATTCTTTTTCCATGATTGGAATCAGTGAACCTGATTTAAAGGGTTGGGTTACATTATTTCAACCATGACAGAGTTACTGGTAGAGGACCTAACAGGAGTAGACTGCTTCGCTACATGACCTCCGAAATTGGTGACAAGGGCTGAGGATTTAGCTCAGTAGTTCTACGTCTGCCTTGCAAGCACAAGGTCCTGAGTTTGATCCCAGGTAACCACATGCCACAAGGCCAGTGTGGTGACTCATGCCCACCAGCAGTCAGCACCACACACCACAATGTTGGGTGTGGTGGCTCATGCCTGTAATCCCAGCACTCTGGAGGCAGAAGCAGGAGGACCGCTGTGAGTTTGAGGCTTGTCTGGGCTACATAGTGAGCTCAGGGCCAACCTGAACTACAAAGTAAGACCCTGTTTAAGAAAAAAAAAAAAAAAAGAAAAGAAAAATTGGTGACATGAGTAGATAAAACCTGAGGGTTTGTTCAGGTTTTCCCTTGTTTTTTGTTGTTGTTTTTGAGTCAGGGTCTCACTTTGTAGTTCAGACTGTCCTTGAACTCACTATATAGCCCAGGCTAGCCTCGCACAGCAATCCTCTTGCCTCAGCCTCCCAAGTGCTGGGATTGTAGGTGTGAGCCACCACACCTGGCATTGTGGAATGTGGTACAGGGGTTCAAACTTGGTAACTTGCACTTAGGAGGCAGATGCCGGAACCACTGAACTAAATCCCCAGCCCTTAATAGAGATTTTGAGGTACAGTAAGATCAGTAGATCAAAAAATGACCTCCAGGAGAGGGGGATTTAGCTCAATGGTACCACACCTGCCTTGAAAATGAAAAGTCCTGGATTTAATCCCTGGTACCAGAAAAAAAAAAAAAGACAATGAAAAGATAGTGTATTGAAAAAAGAAGGTACAAAAATGTTAAACACCCCAATATCAATCTGTGAAATCTGAAATGTAATTAAAAACCTATTGACCAAAAAAGTCCAGTCCTGATGGCTTCAATGTTGAATTCCATATGAAATTTAGAGAAGCAGTAATGCCACTACTTCTCTTTAAACAATGGTTTAACTCTTTAAACAATGGTTACCTTGCCTTCAAAAGCAGAGAAGGACTCAACCAAAAAAGAGAACTACAGGCCAATCTCCCTAATGAACATAGATACAAAGTACTGAATGAGATACTGGCAAACAGAATACAGAGGCTGATCTAGATTATTTACCCTAACCAAGTTTGATTCATCCTAGAGATCCAAGGATGGTTCAATATATGTAAATCAATAAATGTAAATATACTATATTGACAGATTCAAGGACAAAAACCATATGATCACCTCAATAGATGCAGAAAAAGGATTTGACAAAATCCAACACCATTCATGGTCAAAACCCCACAAAAATTGGACTAGATGGTTTTTATCTCAATTTCATAAAAGCTATTTATGAAAAACCAACACCCAGAATCATACTAAGTGGTCAAAAACTAAAATCTTTCACGCTAAAATCATGAACAAGACATGGGTGTCTGCTATCACTACTCCTGTTCAATATAGTTCTGGAAACATTAGCCATGATTAGGCAAGAGAAAGAATGAAAGGAATGAAAATAGGAAAGGAAAAATTTAAGCTTTCATTATTTGCTGATGCCTTGCTACTCTACATAGATAATCCAAAAGAACTCAGGCAAGAGACTACCTGACTTAATCACCAGATTGAGTAGCATAGCTGTATACAAAGTCAACACTCAAAATTCAATACCTTTTTGTACACACAAACAACAGACTCACTGAGAGAGAAAAATTGGGGAAATAATTCTTTTCAAAATAACATCCAAAAATGCAGTATCTAGGAATCAATCTAACAAAGGAGGTGAAAGATCTCTACTCTGAAAGCCACAGCACTCTGAAAAAGGAAATCAAACAAGGTATCAGAAAATGGAAAGAAATCTCTTGTTGCCAGATAGGAAGAGCTAATATGGTCAAAATGGCCATAGTCTTAAAACTACTATATAGATTTAATGCAATCCTGATTGAAATCCCAACAGCATATTTCACACAAGTTGAAAAAAATAATTCAGAAACTCATCTAGAACCAAAGAGTCCTAGACTAGGAAAAGCAATTTTAGGCAACAAAGACATGGCAGGAGGTGTCATAATCTTCAACTTGAAACTATACTACAAAGCTACTGTGATATAAACAGGATGCTATTGGCAGGAAACAGACCCAAGAATCAGTGGAACAGACTAGAATATGCAGAAATAACTCCAGATTTACCAAGCCACCTCATCTTTGACAAAGGAACCAGATACCCTCAATAGAGGAAAGATAGCCTCTTTAACAAATGGTGCTAGAAAAACTGGGTTTCAAGCTGCCAAAGATTAAAGCTAAATCTATGTCTTTACTATGACCTAATTCAAAATTGAAGTGGATTAAAGACCTAAATATTAAAACAGAAGCACTAAACCTGCTGAAAGACAGATTAGTTGGAACTCTTGGAAATACTGGCATAGGGAAAGACTTTATGAATGAAACCTCAGTAGCATGGGAACTAGCAAAAAGAATCAAAAACTGGAATCGTATCATGTTAAAAAGCTTCTGCACAGCAAGAGAAACCACCAACACAGCTAAAAGACAATCTACAATGTGGGAAGAAAATTTTACTACCTGTTCCCCAGATAAAGGACTATTATCTAGGATATACAAAGAACTAAAAAAAAAAAAAAAAAAAAACCCAGAAATGCCAAAGTTAAAAACCCAATCCAAAAATGGGCACCTGAAGTGAACAAAATTTTTCAGATGAAGAAATAGATGTAACAAATAAACATATATGACCAACATCATTGGTCATTCAAGAGATGCAAATGAATGACCAACATCATTGGTCATTCAAGAGATGCAGATGAAAAACAACACTGAGAGTCCATCTCCAGACAGAATGGCTGCTATTAAGAAATCAACCGCCGGACGTGGTGGCTCATGCCTGTAATTCCAGCACTCAGGAGGCAGAGACAGGTTTGCTGAGTTCGAGGCTTGCCTGGGCTACATAGTGAGCTCAGAGCTAGCCTGAACTACAAAGCGAGACCCTGTCTCAAAAAAAAAAAAAAAAGAAATCAACCAACAACAGATGCTGTCAAGGCTTCCGGAGAAAGGAACACTCCACCACTATTGGTGGGAACATAGACTGGTGCAGCCACTGTGGAAATCAGTGTGGAGATTCCACAAAAAACTAGGATTAAGGGTTCCATTTGACCCTGCTATTTCCCTGCTAGCTATATACACAAAAGAATGAAAATCATCACAGTGACATATGTACACCCATATAGCAGCACAGTTTGTATTAGCTAATCTTGGAAACAACTCAAATGCCCACCAACTGGAGACTGGGTAGGGATGTGGGGTTTTTTTGGTTTGTTTTTAATAAAATGGAGTGTTACTTAGCCATAATGATTGATAAATTTGAAACATTTATACTTAAATGGATGTACCTTAATCCCATACTCATAAGAAGGCCCCAGATAAATGGGATGCAGATGTATAAATGCCATATTGTTTCTCCAGTAAAAGAAACCGAAGGTGTAAATGAGGTCCAGAATCTGTGACAGGTATTGTGAAATAGGAAGACAGTGTTAAAAAGGGAAATGGTAACTGTGCGGTGACAGGGTAAAGCGAAGAAGGGAAAGAAAAAAAAATGTGATGGTAAAAAGGAAAAAACAGAAAGCTTATGTATATAGAGAGTAGGGATTGTAGGCAGGAAAGAGGAATGGGAAAAATGAGAATCAAGATACATCATGTAAGTGCCAGACGTGGCAGCTCATGCCTGTCATCCCAGCACTCAGGAGACAGAGGCAGGAGGATTGCTGAGTTTCAGGCTTTCCTGGGCTACACAGTGAGCTCAGGGCCAGCCTGAACTACAAAGTGAAAACTTGTCTCAAAAAAAAAAAAAAAAAAAAAAAAA